>VDFB02094118.1:0-36637 GCA_007258455.2 Sequoia sempervirens
GATTTCAAAACAAGTTGCCCGAAGCCTTGTATTTTGCATGCTTTAGGACACCAAGCATTAGAAAGATGTGTCACACATATCATTTGATCTGTCTAATCAAGTTAAAATGTACCAATGTATAAACAAATGTATACCTCAAATATATCTGATCTATGACTTGAAATCATGAAAAGGATAAATTTGACTTGTAGCACCCTGTCAAAAATTGAAATCATGAAAAAGATAAATCTAACTTGTAGCACCCTATAAAAAATGATAACAATATCAGTAACCAACATGTATCAAAACTAAAGCATGGAAATATGAAACCTATAATTGCATGCCATGAACCATGTGTAAAGACCATGTAAATCAACTGTAATCATCATGTATCAAAACAAGCTTAGAATGTATCCTGTCAACATCCATCAAGCATCAACATCCATCAATCATATGATCACATATATTCTCACATCAGCAAACCAACCACTTTTGACATCAAGGACAAACTAACACATAAACAACTGAAATCCAACAAACTCCCTCTTTGTCCTTGATGGAAAAACACATCATCTCTCCCCCTTTTTGCCTCAATGACAAAGAATGACAAATGAGAATGTGAAATGCTCTGAATATAAACAACTGAAACCAACCAACACAGCAAACAACTGGAAGAAGAAATCAAGAATCAAAGACTATCAACATATCATTACTTCAGTCATAACCAAATAACTCTATGTCATATATCTCCTTGTGTTAATCACTTGAGCAAACACATCTTTTCATCCATAGTAATCAAATAACCTATCTGCACCAAATAGCAACTGTATAAAAAATGTTACCAACATGAACAACCATGTTTCAAGGAAACAACTATGCACTGCTCAAGAAGTTATGTCACTTGCAACGTAGCATCTACAACATATGAGCTTCTCCCCCTATTTGAGATAACAAAGCAAACAAGATTCTCAAGAATCTCACTGGAAATCTCTTTCAAGCATGGTACTATCATAAAACATGATACTATTCAACATCTATCATAATGTCACAAGAATCTACATAAGCTTAAAGCATACTGTGAGAAAAGAAAATCTCTAGATACTCTTACCAATTAGCCTTGCTCCCCGTTTGTTACTTACTTGGCGTAGATATCATAAGCATAAACAAGATCACATAATTTTCAAAGTCTTAGAAAGAGATCCATAATCATAAACAAGTTGATCATTATCTTGGCAACATAGGATCATTTATGCTACTTCCCATTGGCCATACTGAATTCAAACTCCACCTTGCAAAAGTACCTTGTAAAAACACATTGTCACCTTCATAAATTTACTAGGACACTCACAATTGCAACAATATTAGAATACAAAAGCATAACATGATCACTATCCTAAGAGTGCAATATTTTGTCACCAATCACATTTTTAAGTTTGCAACCCCTTACAACTTCTATCATGAATACAAGACTCCACATTGTTTCAAATATAAAACTCACTTCAAGACATCAACTCCATAAAACATACAACTCGCACCTTGATTACTGAAAACAATGCAAAGAGATGAATTCTCTACTCAAACAATCATTCACCCATAAAGATTGCACCATCACTCAAAGATTTGCATATGCATAAAATTTATCACATGTTCTCTACAAAACAAAAAGTTCTATTATTGCAAATCAATTTACTCCACTATTAATGTTAGCAACGTTTGCAACATCATAGAGACCTGTCACTGCAATACAAGCATTATTTTGCACACCTTGAACACATTCCATAGATATCTTAAACAAAGATGACTATCCCAACAAAACCATACATAATGCTTGTTACAACTGCATAAGATCTGTCACCATTATGACTGATTCACCTGATACCCTATGAATTGAGCCATCAAAGCATAAAAATTTCCAAAGAACTATCATTTTACTTCCAAGCTTGAATTCCTGCAATGAATGTGTCAGTGGAGACACATACAAGATGGTGAGAACTTTAGAAGATCATGATACAAGAATATTCATTAGGTTAATCCTCCATGTTTCCTAAATGATAGGAAATGAAAGGCTCCATCAAATCAACACATAAACCTCAACAAGTTGTAACAAAAAATCTGTTATGCATAGTACAATAATCATGATGATCTCTGTTATATCCAAAACTATTAGTACTTGAGACCTCTTATTTAACAAGTTAGCTATTTACTTCTTTTGAAATTTTCAGCAACATATACCTCCAATATCATATGCAGACCTTCATTAACAATTCAATCAGAATAAATAGAATGAAAAAATGACATTTACAAATCTTTTCTTTACTTCTTATACCACCAATAGCAGTTGCATGTTGTCATACCTCATTCTTGACTTCATAGGGGTAAAATATGTTACCATAATAGACACCCCTTGAGTCTTTCCTTCTTCTCAGGACTTGGATGGCATTACATGTGCAAGAAGTGTACAGGAAGTTTTCACAAATTCACCTTTATTACTCTTCTTGTCATCTTGATTGCTCTTCTTCTCCACACCAATGTAAACTTTTTCATTTGTTTGTTTAAAGTGCTTATATTTCTATTAAATCTGCACTGCTGTACTTTATGCCCAACATTAGTACATCTAAAACAAATGATCTTATGATTGATCTGAGGAACAAAAGACTTCCTATAGACATTTACAATTTTGTTCCCTACATAATTATCACTTGTATTCATTCTACAATCTCTTCTTAAATTACCAAAATTGTTACAATTGTAACACACCCCATTCTCATTAGAATGACTCTTATTTGACCATCTTATGCAATCAATTACCTTATGACCAAAGTCATTGCAAACATAACAATATCCTTGAAAAGAATGATTGTACCTAAATAACTGATCATGCCAAGGATGTGAAGATCTGAAAACATTTCTCCTTTCTTTGTGAATATATTTAAACTATCTTCTAGTAGTAGTGTTATCCTTCGGTGCAACAATATGGTGACCAAGATCAACCTTCATTCTTGGTGTTTGATTGACTGCAAACCTCTTTCCATCTGCAGTAGCAAACACTGTCTCATGTTTAGATTCTTCTATAGAGCTTTGTCCAACCTCATATCCCACTCCTGTAGGATCCTTAGAATGCTTTTGTCTACCAATCATCTCATTCAATAGATTAGTACTATGATCAAATTTCTGATTTTTACCTAATTGAACCTTGACACTTTCAAGCTCTTTCCTTAATGCAACTACTTCTCCTTCAAGTTTTAGACATTCAATATTTTTAACCTCCAAATCAGACCTTACAACATCTATTATCCTCTTACATTCTTCAATTTCAATTTTCTGACTTATAATCATATCATCTTTAAGAGTTAGTTATTTTAACAAGGAATCATTATCTGAACATTTCTTTAATGAAGCAACCTCATTTTCTAGTTTATTGCACAATTCATCCTTGTATTTTAACTTGACTTCCAATCCCTCTTCAGTCCTTTTTCTATCAACCATTTGAGCTTTCAAAAATTCAATAATCTTTTTAGATTTACCATAGTTTTGGTTTAATACCTTATTAGTATCAATACTCTTGAAGTTGTACCTTAAGTTCTTGATTTTTTCATTTAAGCCTTTTAAGTTCATCTAAGGCAACAAACTATTCTCCTTCCAAATCAACCTCAAACTCATCACCTTCACATTCTTTTTCACCAAGTTCTTGTTCAAAGTCACTTACTAAGTGATCGTCTTCTTCTCCAACTATAGGATCACTATTAGTATCAATTGGCAGGGGTAATTCTTAAGACAAAATTTCACTAGACTTGACAGGGGTTGGTTGATCAAATTTTTGTTTGACACTAGTGGTTTTCTTTTGACCTTTGTTTCTTTTGCACTTAGCCATAATGAATACTCCATGACCAAGAAACCCTAAGTTGGTTAGAATTATGCACGAGTATGGATTTGATACCACTTGTTAGATCTTTTTGATTTAGATATCCTTTCTATTGATAACAGGGAAATAATCACTTTGAGAGCATTCATGAAAAGATGTGACTGACATGGTTTAACAATCAGAGCATGATGACAAAGCATATGCAAATCATAAGACTATGTACATGATGACCAACATAATTGAATCTCTTTAAGACCACCAGATTTCATTGCAACTGAGATACTACAACAACTGAGCAATTGAATGACATATGACAAATATTGAGACAACAAGAAACTTTAATACATTATGATAGATTGAAAAATAAAAATCTTGAAATATGAATCAATGAATGAACATGTGGTGTGATAGAATAAATCCTTTTCATCACAGCATGCAAAACATGTTTGGTTAAACAGAGCTTTTAAACCAGTTTGCAACATATGACTGTGAAAGTACTTGTAATATTGTAACAACAAATCACATTAACATAGAAGAAATAAGACATTAATGCATCTGATAACTTATGAAAATCAGATAGACATGAAAAATAATCACACCAAGACTCATCACATAACACATTATATGTCTTGAGTGGAAAACCCTCTCGGGGAATAAAAACCACTCGAAAAATATATCACTTTATTCAGATAGAGCACCAACTCTACAAAGTTCAGGAGCACCCACTCTAAGGAGTACCAACCCCTCACTAATTTAGAGCACCAACTCTAGGAGCACGAACCCCTCACTAATTTAGAGCACCAACTCTAAGAGCACTAACTCCATTACAATGCAACACAATTACAATATTCTATCAGAACCCTAGAAGTGCAATTTACAGTCCTAGAATTTCAATAGAAGACTATAAAATTTTCAATAAGAACATTAAAGAATGTTGTATGAGAATGACAACATCTTCCTTTATACAGATATCTGAGATTCAGAAGGATTTTCAATGTAATACAATTTCTTGTCACTGTAAGAATTAAGCCTGATGTCTCACAAAATTTCTCTTCATGCAGTCACCCGAGAAATGCCAAAAACCCATCTTATAAAGATGCAAGATATCCCCTGTATATACTTTATGTAATTGTCAAAGCAACCTCGAGTTAGGGTTTCAATGGAAAACCCTAAATAATATTTCTTAAACAAACCCTTTAAAAAATAAACATTTTAGTTACAGTTGGTAGGTCTTCTTTTCCTTTTCTGATTTTTAAACAAACTCTTAATCCATGATTTAACAAAGATTAAAACAATAACGAATTCATTACCTGAGTAAACTCTTCTTAATAAAAAATTGAATATCTTGTAATAGAAATAAACAAGCTTTTTAGTTATGATTCGAACCTTACGAAACATTAACTGGGCCTTTTCTCACTTTCTTCAAACAGCTGAAGTAATACTTGATTATGCAATTAAGAAATCAAACAAATACCAAACAAAGATTGTTGAAGCCAACCAAAACTACCCAACTGAAGGAGCCATTGTCACTTCCTTATCAACTACCAATCTCTTGATAGCTCATAACCTGCTATCCATGCTTGCAATGAACTCAGTTAACTCCTCTAGTGTCATCCAAAGAAGAACAGATTCACAACTAAGAAAAAAATATCCTCATGGCGGCAGCTAGGGTTCTAGAACTTTACACAATGAAATGCAAAATCATTTTTCCCTAGTCTTTTCTTTCAAACAACATCATATTTTGCATGATTTAAACAATCACTATAATACCTTTAAGTCCACTGACAAAGACTTGCTAAGAAAAACCAACACCATAAAAATGCTAATTATTAATTCCAAAAGGATACTATGATAATTGTCGGTGCCAAGTCACCACGTTACAAATAATATCAATTGACATCTTTATCAATAATACCCGATACCTCAAAGTCATTGAACCTTAATATCATCATTTCCGAGACTTTTAAAAAGTCTATTCCATTGATATCCAAACAATGCCTATATCACATGCTTAGTATGTCGGATACTCATTATGCCCAAACATTATTACCTTGTAAACATTATTCCCAAATAAAATACTTTTATAATGTCGATGTCACATGAATACAATGTGACTGTTTTAGCACTCGAGCCAAAAAGTGACTTAAACAATGTCACATATATATTTACAAAAAATGATCAAATAAGATTTCAAAACAAGCTTCCCGAAGCCTTGTATTTTGCATGCTTTATGACACCAAGCATTAGAAAGATGTGTCACACATATCATTTGATCTGTCTACTCAAGTAAAAATGTACCAATTTATTAAAAAATGTATACCTCAAATATATTTGATTTGTGATTTGAAATCATGAAAAGGATAAATCTGGGTTGTAGCACCATGTCAAAAATTGAAATCATGAAAAAGATAAATCTAACTTGTAGCACCCTGTCAAAAATGATAACAATATCAGTAACCAACATGTATAAAAAATGAAGCATGGAAATATGAAACCTGTAATTGCATGCCATGAACCATGTGTAAAGACCATGTAAATCAACTGTAATCATCATGTATCAAAAAAAGTTGAGAATGCATCTTGTCAACATCCATCAAGCATCAAAATCCATCAATCATATCATCACATATATTCTCATATCAGCAAACCAATCACTTTTGACATCAAGGACAAATTAACACATAAAAAACTAAAAGCCAATAGATGAATGGATGTAGAAAGGGAAGTGATGAATATATCGTCATAAGCCTTGATAAGTGCACATTAATCATCATCGAGCATTTTTATTTTGCAAAATGGATGACATACACCAAGGTATAGAAAAACCATGGTACTAAATGTGATCCCTTTTCGTAAATAGACACATTGCAGACAAGGAGTGTCATGACTCATACTAGGAACTTAATTACCCCAGACATATTGTCAAGACAAACCAAAAATAAAAATCAAAGAAAAATAAGTCATGATCCATCCTTGCTCCTATAATCACTTGTGGATATCCGTGAGTAGCATATGAACATGACTAAAGATAAATCAAGTAAAACATAAGATATACTAGACCAAATGAGTCAACAACCATTTAGATCTTCTTTCCAAAGATAAAGAATAGAAAGAGACAAAAGAACATAGATAAAATACCATAGATAAAGACAAATGATGAAGATAGGTGATAAAGAAAGGCAATTGATCAAGTGTACATGAAGAGTAGCTTGATAGTTTGTTTGTTATTGTGTGATTTATTAAGCTCAGTGTTTGAAAGATGTTCTATTTGTGCTTAGGAAAAGTGTTAGTTGCAGCAAGGGATAGTGTACTATGGAAAGTGGATAGTGGTGGAAAAGATAACATTTATTATAGATGGTGAATAATGAGTGATAAATTTTATTATGGATTTTAGACAATTTAATATGGAAGGTGAATTGTTTATTATGAATTACGTATTGAATTATTATGAAAGGTATATTATAAAGATCATGAAAAATGCATGTGCAAGATACAAACAATAAAAAAAGCATGCAAAAGGATACCAAGACAAACATGATATTTCCCCTAGTCAAGTTGAAAACCAATTGATTGATTGATAATAGGTTGATGATTGATTAGCGATGTATTCATAGATTGATAGGTTAATTGATTGATTGATAGTTGATGGATAATTGATAGATATGGGAAGGAAACATCCCAAAAAAAAATTGAGGTTTGGTAAAGACATATCCTGATGGTAACAATGTGACTAAAGGATCAAGGTTTGTAGCAAGGATGGGAACAAAACCAAGGAATGTTGTGGATGATGTGCTAGATTTCATAGCAAGTTTGCATGAATGGGGATAATTACACTTATAATGACTAACCTTAAGACAAGATGGGATTATGGAGGAATGTTGGCCAGGTATATTAGAAGCTTAGAACCAATGATAAGGGAAAACCAAGTCTTGTGATAGGGGTAACAGAATAATGGATTGCTTTGGTAAATGATAAAAGACATGAGGATTATTTGATGGAGGATTTAGTATATGATATCCAAGGATTATGTCACATAGGAATAATTTATTTTCTCCAAGATATATGTTTGGATAGTGCTATATAGGAAATGGCATGATATTTGATATATAGCATAAGACCAAAGGGTTGACATGTCAAGAGTGTTCCAAAGCATGATTTATTTTTATGCCCCAATCCTTATCAAGATCAAGGTAGGTAGGGAATAGGGATGGAAAAGGGAAGATGGATTGTATACATAGGTGGAAATGGTAGGGAAAAGGATATGAAATATGAGACAACTTTCCCCCAAATGTTATGGTCCACATAGATAATTTCTCTTACGCATGATGCCTATTTGTTAGGCTTTCATCATGGTACTTATCCAAAGCGTAACCGAAGTGGTTTTCACCATTGGACAAAATTTTTCTTTTTACTATTTTTTTCATTTTTTCAATTTTTTCTAATGTTTTGATGTCACACAAGACACTTGTTTACCAGGTTTTCATCAAGGCAATGATTTTTTGGTTTTTTATATTTTTTATAGTTTTGGATGGCCTTGATATTTTAGGCAATCACCAAATATTTTGAATCCTTTCATGGTGTTGATGTAGAGACTGGTGTCATGATATGATAATAATGGTATTTACGAAGTAGTTTCCTTGTTAGGATCATGGTGCTTGCATATAACTAAATGATGTCATTGTGATCCTTGTTGGTACTAGATTTGGCCTTATCAAAATATACATGTCACAATAGAATGCCATGAGATTCCTTATGATAAAGACTTGCTACAAAAATGTAGTAGATTTGTGAAGTAGGATTTTTAGGATTTAAGTGAGATATACGATTATGATTAGTGATGGTATATGTGTTTGGCAGTTTAGATGTAGGAATTTTCATTTTCCAAACTTGGGGTGATGGATGATGGAGTTTGGATTTCTGATTAGGATAATTTTTGGAAGCAACACTTTTATATGCCTTGTTTGATGACCATTTTGAAGGGGGTGGACATTTTTTATATGTGTGAAATCTCTTTTCTTGTGGCTCCACATTTTTATTGGATTATTTTCTTTGGGATCCATTTTAACTTCATATGTCCACTCAAATTTTTGATTGATTCAATGGCCTTTGACATTTGATTTTGAACTTTTTATTTATAATAATTTTGTTTTTGTTGGTTCTAATAAGTAGGTTTAAGATATTGGGAATGATAGTCTATAGTATGGATGGAAGGAGTGTTGGCAAAAAATTTATGGTAAGAACTACACATGGCTCCCATTTTGATGTCTGTATCAAATAAAGTTTCCCCCAATATCGTGGAGGTACAACTAACATCATTTCATTTACTTATTGGAGAATAACGAAGACCTTGATGTCGAGGAGTATCACAAAATTGAACAAGTTCTAAAATGCCTTGGTCATGTAGGCCTAATCCTCTTCCTCAATATTGCATGCTATGATAGATTTTGTTTGTGATGGGATATTTGTTATTTTGAAAGCAAGATGCTAACTCATCATGGTATTGCTAGAAAGGTTAGTGATTAGTATTTTCTCATTTGCAAGAAATCCTGATTTGATAAAAGTGGTTGATCCTAGTTGATAGGATATTGTAGCTTTAACCTCTATCATGCTTATTTTTGCAAGTGATCATTTGGGATGTCAATTTGATCCCTGGTAGCTTTTTTATAATTTAAGAGTTAACATTTAATTCCCCCATGAGTGAGTATTACTTATCTCTCATTAAATTTAATAACTAAAATCTCTAAAGGTTAATAAATAATAATGTTGCATCGAATTCACAAGTCACAACAAAGTTCAACCATTGACACATGTCTCTTTGAAATAGGCCTATTTTGGAACTTTTGTGGGTGTAAAAATTTATTGCGAAATACAACATAGTTAATCAATAATTGTATATCAAGTTCAAAATTTTCTAAATGATTTAATCCTTATCCTTTATTATCACAATATTTTAACTATACACATTATGTAATTTTTTAAACCACTCAATAACTCACCTAATAAATTATTGTCTTTCAAATTCAATTGATAATTCACCAAATAAATTATTTAATTTTGTAAATCTATCTTCAACTTACAAAAAATATTATTATTGGTAAATATGCGCAAATGCATTACATAAAATTCCCCCTTTCCCAAATAGTCATAGACTTACCATAAAAATTATTGCACCGAACTAAGATTTGTTAGGATTTTATATAATTTTTAGGGGTGGCTTGAAGGTTTGTCTTATGATTCACAATTTAATGCTTATTTTTACTCACAATTTAATTGATATGGAGGATGATCTCAATTTCTACCACCTCGCATGTATCCATGATCAAATCCTCATTAGCCTTCTCAAGTAGCACAAACACAATTCCACACATCAAATCAAGTTCATGATAGTTGGGATAAAACTTGTAGGTCTCAAGATTGATATGCAACATTTTCTGTAATAATTTAGACAAGACATTTATCAAATTGAGATAGTTAACTTTATAATAATGGAAAATTCACTCTAAGAAACATTAACAACAATGATTTATCATTAATATTGAAGTTAAGTACATCTAATATTCCTATTTACTTATCACATTTATTTTTATTCTATGATCTATGCTAGTTGTATGTCTAAATTAATTTGTACCAATTGATTGCATGTATTTGATCAACCTAAATAATTTGTATAGATCTCTTTATTTCTTTACAATACTATAATAATATTTGAAGGTACTTATGGCATCATTAAAATCTTTTTTTATAGAAACAATCAAATACATTTTGAGAGATTATTTGGTTATAGGTGGCTTTCACAACACTTTCCTATGATTGAAAGTTTGAACTAGAGGTGGCTTCTTCAATCTCCCACTCATGTCTGGCAAAAAAGATTCTCTGCCACTTGGTCTGCAAGTGTTGAGCTAAAACTTGCCCACTTTGCTTGGTGTATTCTTTTCCAAGGCTTGCTTGTGGGTTCTCAACTTGTTCACCTGGGGGTCCAGGACCCTTGTTGCCCTTTTTGTGGACAAGCTGAGTCTTTTAAGCATCTCTTCTGGTTTTGTACCAGAGCTCAACATTTTTGGATTTGGATTCATGACTTCTATTGGCCCTTTAGAACATAGCCTTTTTCCTGGCATATGATTATGCTAGGAGACACACCCAGACTTCCTGCTAAGTATACCCAGCTTTGGCACACTTTCATGGTGGAAATCCTCTTCAACATCTGGAAAGACAAAAATTCCTACATAATTGCTAAAACACAAATGGATAAAAATGTTTTTTTGTATTCTAAAGCTATTATATGTTCTAATGTGCTCTGAAAAATTCAGGTTTAGGCAAATAAAGTTGCACTTGAGGTGGCTCACCTACAGGTGCTTTTGGATCATTTGGGCAATGCCCCATGTACTATTGCTCGGGCACCCGCTTCACCCACCTCCTCTCACAGCCAGTCGCCCTCTCGAGGTTGACAGTGGAGTGGCTCTGCTCGCCTTTGTGGTTAGCCTCCTCTTCGACGTGGTTCTCACCCTCCTCGGTGGAGCTGCTCTCCTCCTCCATGGGCTGGCCAGGGGTGGCCCTTTGGAGGAGTTGTGGGGAGTAGTGGTGGCAGTTTTGGGTGGCCCTCTGATGACACTCCTGCTTCTGGCTTTGGTTGGCTAGACTCTAGTAAAATTTTTTTGCGACCGGCTTGCAATCTCACCCCAACGTGAGGATAAAGATAAAGAGAAGGAAAAAGATTTTGATGATGGCTAGGGTCCTCCTCCTAACGTCACTCTAGATGTCGCTGATGTATGGGGGAAGCACTTGGATGACAAAGACTCTCCTGGCTCTGCTAGCACTACTCTAGCCATGTGATGGCCCTTCTATTTTATAATTGTTATGATTATGGATGTATACACCTAAAATCGGTCAGGATACTCAATTAATTAAATACAAAGTATTTAATTAATAAACCTCTTATTTCATCTACTTATAAATAAATTTAAATTTATTTATATAGTTCACATCTTCTAATTCTTCCATCTTAAATCACATTCCTCTAATTTTAATTAAATAAACAAATGTCAATAGTTTGTTTTATTTAATTAATATCTTCTCACTAAATTTGAATAATCCCAAATTTGAATTTAGTAACATGTTTCCAAATTTTCCTCTTGCCACATCATCAAGTGTCTCATGAATTTAAATATGCTTAATATTTAAACTAGAATTATCCTCAACCAATTCTAACACAAACTTTCAATGCTTGGATCTCTCCATCATTTCATTCTCTCTTACACTTGGCATGGTACTGTTTTAAAGGTAACATCCTCCATGATTCCCTCTAACTTCTTCCTTCTCCACCATTCATCTCTCCAGCTGAAATCTTGACCGTTGGTTGCTGCCCCATCAAAAGATGCCTTGGAAATCCTATAAATACAACATCATTCTCCAACATTTATCATCCCATCTTTGAGAAAACTTACTATGTAGAAATTACCTTTGAGCATTGGAGCATTTAGCATTTATCAATTTAGAGGTATTTTAGTTTAGAATCATGTCTTAGTTCATAGCTGCATTTTCATTATCATAGTAACTTCATACAACATTTCCACCATAGCATTTAGCATCATTGTTATAGCATAATCTTCATTTGTATACAACAACATCAATATCATTATCATGGCATCAATCATACAGCTTATCAAATCATGTAGGAATTAGGATTCTTGCATTTTATAACATCCATTCTCTAAGTTGTCATTCTAGAAGTCATAGTGAAAAAAAAATATAAGAGCCATTATGATTCAAGGAATCCTTAGAGATAGGAAACAATGGAACAATTTTAGGGAATTGGTTTTGTTTTAATTCAATTAATTTTGTGATTGCACATCTGTTATTTATTTTGGTGCATACGAAACACTTTTTAGTGCATTTGGTTCCTATTACAGCTCATGAAGAGCCTATTTTGACGCATCCAGTCCATCTTTCGGTGCATACATGGGGTCTTTTAGCGCATTTGGTTGATATTTTAGCACATTCGATAGTTTTATAGCACATTTGGTAGTTCTTTTAGCACATAGGAGTGATATTTTAGCGCATCTGATGTCTGTTTTAGCGCATCTAGTTTACTTTACAGAAATTCAAAATTCTTAGAACTGATCAATATTTTCTGTGTTGCAGGTGCTTAATACGCTGGCCAAAGACAATTATATCAAACTACTGATGATGTTTGCAGGGGCTGGAGTTTTTATTGCTTTTTTTAAAATTAAATTAGGAACCTAGTTTAATTAGAAGGTTAAAGAACCAGTTGTCTACTATGCTTGAAGTGATAGGCCTATGCTCTCCCCTTAACTGGGTGACCAGAATGCCAGACTCACTATTTTATGCTTTGTTAAAACCTTTAGAAGGCCTTCCGTAGTGGGAAAAAGTACTCACCCTATGGGAACGACCTAAGTGGGAACAACTAAAGCCAAGTTTTCTGACCCACTATAATCAAAAGCAAATTGGGGGAAAGTATGCAATTCAACGGTAGTGTGCAAGATAACTATCCCAAAAGCCTTTGTTCTAAAGGTTGGGAGGTCTCCTGAGGGATTTTATCTATTTTTCGCACCAAATGAAAACCCTTATTATGAACCTTAGCGTAGAAGCTAGCCGAGTTAGTCTTTGAACACTTCTAATATCATAGTGCAAGGAGAGGGAAGAATCTGCCCCCAAGACACTCACCATATAACCATTAGGGATTACTGGCCAAAAGTGGAGGATTTAACTTTGGTTAAGACCTGGGAAAGGCAAAAACACGAGTGCCCTTTAAGGGGTGACACAGCTGTGTGAGCTGACATGGTTCTAAGATGTGGGTTGTGGTATTTTAAGTGACCCTTGACATTAGAAAAGTGCTTGAACTATCTTCTCTTGTGTTATACCTATGGAAATCGAAAGAATCAGACCAAATTCTTGAATACACACTCAATGTTTAGTTCCTAGGTGGAAACAACTATTTGACAATTTTCTAGTGTGTTTAAGTCATAATTCAAGAAATCATCCATTTAAAGCACTTAATTCACATAATTCACAAACTGGAAACTAAGAAAAATTCATTGTTCAAAAAATAATACCCTAGAAACATTCAAATTCATAAATTAAAAAGAAAAATAACCAAATAGAATTGAAAAAACACTGAACACTTCTGGACTAGCACATGCTTCCCCTTTTCCAATGCATCCACTGCATTTTCTAGCGCATATAGGGAATTTTCTGGAACATCCAAAAAATATTTTAATGCATCCATTCCATTTGCTAGCTCATCTAGGGTACAATCTAGTGCATCACTGGATTTTTCCAACGCATCTTGTCCATTTGCTAGCACATCTAGGTCACTTTCTGGCACATTTGTTTCATCTTTCAGTGCATTTGTGAATCCTTTTAGTGCATTCACCTAAAAAATACCTCGTTGAAATCACATCTAGGAGGGGCAGTCTAGCACATCACTGGCATTTTCTGGCACATTCAACCCATTTTCTAGCACATTTGAGTTATCTTCCAACACATTGATTCCATCTTTTAGTGCATTCAATACATTCTCCAACGCACTTAGTCCATTATTTAATGCATTGAGTCCTTTTTCTGATGCATCTTGGGTATAGTCTAGCGCATCCAGGCCATTTTCTAGTGCATCTGTGCAATCTTTCAGTGCATCCATACCCTATTTTAGCGCATCCAAAAAAATTAAAAACCAGAGAGCTAAATTCCTTATTTGTTCATTAGTTTGAACCAGAATTAAGGATCTTTTCCATAACAAAATCATTCCTCAGTCACGTCAGTGCTTTGAATTTGTTGAAACTGACCTTTACAAGTGAAATTCTTCAAACTAAACCAAGATCTAACACCTTAAAGTTCCTAAAAATCCATCATACCTCTGATTGTTAAGCTAAGTTTTCTCATTAGGATCTATCATCCTTCATCACGAAACAAAGTTGTATAATTAAACTCAACTTAGTCTCATCAATAGAATTTGTCATTCTATTTGACTTAGTTATTATCCTTGGCACTCCTTCAAACAAAGATCAAGGTTTAGTCAAATTATAACACTTGTATGCTTGTTCAAACAAGATCACAAAAGCAAAAACTCAAAGAAAAAGAACTTGAAACTCAGAATACCATGGTTGAGGCTGAAGAAAATCTATTCCATAAACTCCACCAATCTGAAGGTGATGAAATAACTGAGGAAGACATCCAACATGCACAACAAGATCCAAATTTCCACAAGTTCCTAGAAAATATTTTTGAAAGAGATGGATAAAAATACTTCTTAGTGTTGGCTAATCAAGGTATCAAACTTCCACATGACTTTGATGTTAATCAATTGAAAGCACCTCCTAAAAAGACTGAAACCAATCCATAAATATAGATCCAGTGGCTACCTTAACTCATCAAATGAAAAATATCCAACAATAGATTCAAGACATGCAAAGAGGAACCTCAAAAAGATACTTGACACAAGACATTTGTCCATATCCTTTTGATCAAACTATCAACATGATTCCTTTTCCCAAACATTGTGAATTCCCAAAGTATGATAAATACAATGGTAAAAAAAATCTATTAGATCATGTAAGGGAATTTCGAACCATGAGCATTGAATTTGCACATGAAGAGACTTGATGAGATTGTTTCCACACAACCTAGGTGGACAATGCATGGAATGGTTCTCCAAACTTGCACCACCAATTAAAACCTTTGAAGAGTTGGTTAATAAATTCATCACCTAATACTCCTACAACATCCAACACAAGATAACCATGAAAGACCTTTGCAATACGAAACAAAAAAGGGTGAATCATTCCTCATATTTTTACAAAGATGGAGAAGATTGTTTGCAAAATATTCTCGTCCCATACCTGAAAAGGAAAAGATGGAAATATTTATTGACAATCTAAATGATGAGATGAGCTATAGACTTGAATTGCAATATCCACCTACTTTTGAGAAATTGATTGAAAATGGAATCAAAATCGAAGAAGCTTTGGTCAAGAGAGGAGTCATAAAAATTTACAATGAAAGCAACTCAACAAACTCCTCTAACAATCATTATAACAACAATTAAAAGCCAAAGTTTTGGCAAAGAAACAAGAATATTGGTAACAATGATGCTTTAGTTGAAACAAAAAATGCAAAACTAGTATTTAACTTGACAACAACTACCACCAAGACCAATCAAAAAAACAATCCAAACATCAATCAAAACAACAATGCAAGCAATATTGAATCTAAACCACCACCATATCGAACATCATCAAATTGAAGAAGATTTACACCTTTGGGATAGTCACTCGAATCAGCATTAAAGGAACTTCTTGCAGCCAAGGTTATGACATTACCAGAAGAAAGATATTGGGAACCAGGAGTTAAACCCTCGTGGTGGAATGATGCACACTATTATAATTTTTACAGAAACAAAGGACACAAGAAAAATGATTGCATGCAGTTGAAACATTTGGTACAAGATTTGATTGATAGAAAGGAAATATTTGTAGAAGGAACCCAAACAAATGTTGATCATGGAGCATTCAATAATCCTTTACCTAACTACGAAAAGGGGGAGTCCTCTTCATCAAACACCAAAGGGAAAAATGTGAACTACGTTTATGATTCGACCATTCTTCATATTGAAATAGTTGAAGATCAAACTAGGGACATCGAAATCAAGGGCCAAAGAAACATTGCTACAACTAAAAATCATCACCATGACATCAACACCAAATCACATCAAATCAATGACATCATACCAATAAGAGAATGTCAAACCAAGGATATCAAAATCAAGGGCCAAAAAGACATTATTGTAGTTGATAGTTCAATTAATGACATCACAATTGAGCATGAACAAAGCATTGTTACAACATAAACTCATCTTCATGACAACAACACCAAATCCCATCAAATTAATGACATTGTACCAAAAAATTTGATCACAAACTTTGCTGCAAATGATAATCAGATTAATGTCATTAAAATCAGAGATAAACAAGATTATCAACCAGTTAATCCAACCACAAGGGGACAAGCCAAAGTAATATTGAAAGGAGCTACATCTAAGACACCTGCTATCTCTGCAACTCAATACAACATAGTTGATCAATTGCAAAAAATCCCAGCTCAAATATCCATATTGGAACTCCTCAAAATTTCACTAGCTCACAAAGAAATTCTAGAACAAGCTCTAGTAGCCACCACAGTACCAAATAATCTAGAATTTTTCCAATTTCAAGCTATGGTGGGCACTTGACCGCACCTCATTGCCTATCATTTTTTGAAAAATGATGATGTATCACATACCCATTCACATAATGCTACCCTCCACATTGAGGTTTTAATTCACAAACATAGGGTCAAACATGTTCTAATAGATGGTGGAGTTGGCCTAAATATATATACTTTAAAACTTATCCGTGCACTTGGATATTTAGAAAATGCAATTGATGCTAGAAGAAAAATCACTATAAAAGCCTGTGATGATGAAGAGAGATCCTCCCAAGGATTAATTGTGCTACCAATTCAAGTGGGACCGATTGTAAAAGATATAATATACCAAGTGTTAGACAAGGAGTTGACATACAATATACTCTTGGGACGTCCTTAGATTCATGAGATGCAAGTAGTGTCGTCAATGTATCACCAATGTTTGAAATTTCCTTTCAATGGGCAAGAGATTTCCATTTCAACTTATTCCAACAATCCACAATATTGCAACACACTCAAAACAACCCAAGATACTTTTGTGCCACATAACATGGAAGCTACAACTCCTAGTTCATCCAACAACGAAAGACAACTAAATTCCTTGTCAAAGTGGATTGAGAAAAAGGACCAGTCAAAAGATAAGGGTATCAGTGATTCTACTCCATCAAATAATGAAAGTCAATCAAGTTCTTTGTCAAATTAGCATGAGGAAAAGGTTCTCTCAAAAGACAAAGGTGTTGGTGATCCTACTCCCTCAAATCATGAAAGTCAACTCAATTCCTTATCAAAATAAGTTGAAAAGATCCAATTAAAAGACAAAGGCCTGGGGGAATATTCATTTGAGCAATCATTGTGTCTTTCACAACTGCTATCTTCTCTTAAGTCATATGGACAACCATCAACATCAAAACAACAATCCTCACAACTAACCACGCTCTTTGATGGAAAGTTTGTAAAAGCAGGCACTTTAGTGGATGAATCAGAAGACAAGGATGTTTTGAATTGGTTATACAAGGATGAAGAAGCATCACAAGCATCAACTTCCAATGTTTTAACATAACCGTATGGTAAAGGTTTTACAATTTTAGAGAAGATGGGATATGATGGAAAGGGTCCTGTCAGCAAAAGAAAAGAGGGTATCATCAAACCAATTCAACCTATCACAATAAATTCCAAGGAAAAAACAAGGCTAGGATACAAAGAGGAATCAAAAGAACAAACCAGGCATCAGGTTGTTGAGAGAATCCTCCAATTGAGAGATAGTTCCGAAATTGATTCCAATGAGTATGAATGGGAATCACTCTCTAAAGAATCTTGTCATGACAAAGAAATTGATGTGATACAAAGGTATGCACCAACACGTATGGAGGGACAAAGCTCGAGTTCTAGACCTCTTGAATTTGGATCACAACATATCGATGACTCTAGCGAAGACGATCAAATTTCAAGTGAGATAGACCCTTCGGAAGAGAGTAACATAATGGAACTTGATATTTCTATTGAACACTTTGACGACGTTGCCATCATAACACTCACCCCTTTTGATCTTAGTCAATTTGATAATTCCTTGCCATTGGTACACCCCGAACTAATTGACTGGGACCAAACTGAGCTGCTTGACATCCCCATCTTTCCAAATTATGATGCCATTGTGAACTTCCTTTGCTCTAATGATCCTAAAACATGTTCCACTAGTGAATCTCATAACGAAGCTTCGAACAAGGGGAGTGCCAAATCTTCCAGCTGCAAAACAATGAATATCAAAAATAGATCTAATGGTGAAAACCATTAAATTGCAGTATTAGATCAAGAAAAAGTAAAAATAAAGAGCACTTCTCACAGTAAAAACATTTCTAAGGCACCGAGAGATGGGAGATTTGACACTCTTCCTAAGCACTATCATGAGAGATATTCAGTGTTGATTGAACCCACACAATCTATCAACATTGGTACAACTGAAATAGTGAAGACCCTACATTTAGCAACATCCATGACAGAGGAAGAAAAACCAAGCTTCACTAAGTTCTTTGAAGAGGGACAAGTCAACTTTGCTTGGTCCTACGCTGACATGCCAAGCATAGATCCAGATCTTATCATGCACCACTTATCTCTACCACCTGGAGTGAAGCCAATGAAACAAAAATTGAGAAAAATGCATCCGCATATCGCCCTATTGGTGAAAGCTGAATTAAAGAAACTACTGGATGCAGGATTTATCCATCCTATTGATTATGTTGAATGGATATCAAACATTGCACTAGTTTCAAAACCCAACCACAACATTAGGATATGCACGAATTTTAGAGATCTTAACAGGGCATGTCCAAAAGATGATTTTCCTTTGCCTAACATTGACATCATCGTGGATTTGATAGCGGGTCATGCAATGCTATCACTTATGGATGGATTCTTAGGTTACAATCAGATAAAAATAGCACCATAAGATCAAGAGAAAACTGCTTTCACGTGCCCATGGGGTACTTTCTATTGGAACGTCATGCCTTTTGGGTTGAAGAATGCTGGTGCTACTTATCAAGGTGCGATGACCACTATATTTCATGACATTATGCACACTTGTATGGAGGATTACGTAGATGACTTGTTGGAAAAAACATACACTAGAGAAGGACATTTGGAAATCTTAGAAAAAATCTTTACCAGGATGGAGAAATTCAATGTGAGGTTAAACCCCAAGAAATGTGTAGTTGGCGTGACATCAACTAAAATATAGTATCAGCTAAAGGCATTGAAGTGGATCCTATGAAAGTCAAAGCCATCATGGAGATACCTCCTCCCAAGAATATCAGCCAACTCAGATCTTTACAGGAACGATTCCAATCTATTAGGAGGTTCATCGCACAAATGGCAGATAAAACTCATCCTTTTAATCACTTACTAGACAAGAATGTTTCTTTCAAATAGGATGAAAAATGTGAAGCAAATTTTAACCAACTGAAGCAGTATTTGATGTCACCACCCATACTAGTACCACCAACAGAAGGAAAACCATTAGTACTCTACATAGCAACAACATAGGTATCTTTGGGCGCTCTATTGGCATAGGAAGATTTTACAGGAAAAGAAAGGGCTATTTATTACATCAACATAATCTTGAATGGCTATGAAATCAATTACACATTTATTGAAAAAGCTTGTTTGGTAGTAGTATTTGCTACTCAACAACTAAGACACTACATGTTAACCCACACCATCAAACTCATATCAAAAATTGATCCATTGAAGTACCTACTCAACAAAGCTGCCTTGACAGGAAGACTAGCCAAGTGGGTAATGATATTGAGCAAGTTTGATATCCAGTATGTGGATAGGAAAGCAATCAAAGGCCAATCCATAGTGGATCAATTAGCTGAAGCACCATTACAAGATGATCATCCCATGAACATTGAGTTTCTAGACGTAGATGTCCTTACAGTGTCAACACAACAATGGATGTTATATTTTGATGGATCTTACACGCAACATGGATTAGGTGCAGGTGTAGACATGGAAAATATACCGACACACTTGATCCTGATTTACTAACATCATTTCGTCTTGAATCATCTTCTTAGCTAATCATCACCCTTCGTCCCTTAATTAAATAAATCATTACTTATCTAATTAAGTCTTTCTCTCTTGTTAATTAAATAAATAAATGTTATTTAATTAACCCTCTAGTCTTAATTTAATTAAATCTCTAAAGTCATTCTATTAAATTAAATAAATCCTTATTTAATTTAATCTAACATCATCCCTCTTTAATTAAATAAATCAAAATCTTTTATTTAATTAAATCTAAGTCATATTCCTCTCAACTTTGATTTAAATCAATCCAAAAATATAAATTGAATTTTCACATCAACTAATCTCCTATTAAATTAATCAAATCTTGATTTATTTAATCCTAATCACCCAAATCCTCTAGATTTTGCCACTTGCACACGAAAATGCATTTAAATGATTTATTAAATCTCCATTTTCTTTCAACATGACATCTTTAGGGGAATATTCCTCTAAGTTTGAAAATCCCTCAAAGTGGGTTTGTCCTTCCAACAAAGCATTTAACGCTCTTTCATGTCCTTGTGCATTGAGCCAAGTGGCATTTATTTCATTTCTTTCCCTCTCCAACAAGTCATTTCATGAATTTCAAAATCCACCTAATATCATTTATTGTGCACATTCATCAAAATGTGCTCAAGCTTCATCCATTCACATCTTGACAAGTGGCACTTGGCCATTGGATGTTGAATGATCCCACATTCATCCATTTTGCCTCATTCTCCATCATTCTCATCTATAAATAAGAGGCTTTCCTTTGTATTTTGGATCCACAATTTAGAGAAAAATTACTATCTTCACATTTTGAGCAAGTTCATCCAGTTCCATAGCAATTTCCATCATCATAGCTAGGTTATTGTAGATTTTATCAAGGAATCACATTGTTCTTCATCATCAAGTGTATCAATCTTCATCAAGCTTGCAAACGAGTTGGGAAAAGGCCAATTTCCACATCAAATTGGCACCAATTCCCCATGGGATTGAGAGTTTGCATGCTTAAATAAGATTTAATTACTTTTCTTGTTTTGTTCTTCATTTCTTTCCTATTTTGAGGATTGTAGATGAATTTCATGGGGAATCTTAGTTCTGACTTGCATTTGGATCTAATAGTGTGTTTGTTTGCTATGTTTGTGTAGGTCTAGGATTGGGGTTCACAACAAGAATTCTATTTGTCACGCCACAATGACACACCATTCCAAAGTCCTATAGGTTAATGTTTCCTTGTACTAACAACACAACTGAGTATGAAGCATTGATCATTGGTATCAAGACAACCATAGAGTGGAAGATCACAGAGTTACAAGTCTACAGAGATTCTCAATTGATCATAAATCAAGTGAATGATGACTAGACAAAAGATGATAAATCGATGCCATATAAAAGAATGGTCGATGATTTCAAGAAGTAATTTGTGGAGATAAAATTTGAGCAGATTCCAAGAGGGGACAACAAATCCGCTGATGCTATGGCAACCATCACCTCTCTCCTACAAATACCTAAGAAACAAGCTCGTTATGAGTTCATGGTGGAACAACTGTTTAACCCTGCCTATGATAACCCTGAATCCCAAGTCATATACCATCTAGTAGAGGCCAAAGCTTCTATCTATGAGAAGATCTACACCTATCTAAGAGACAACACCCTACCACCAAATCTATCTCGAAACTAGAAACGTAACTTTATTTGACAAGCAACTTGACATACCCTGATAGCTAATGTACTTTATTGATGAGGTCTGGATGGTACTCTCCTTTGGTGTCTTGAACGTAACGAAGCTGAAACTGCTTTATGCGAGGTTCATGAAGGTATTTGTGGAACTCATTCAAGTGGAATAATTCTCGCTAAAAAGCTCCTATGCTTGGGGTATTATTGGCATAATATGGAAAAGGAGTCTTTTCAATTTGTCAAGAAGTGCCAAAAATGCCAAGTCCATGGAAACCTGATACATGCACCAACACAAGAACTACAATCATTTGCATCAACATGGATTTTGTGTTAGTGGGGTAAAATTCATCCACCTTCGTCAAATGGACACAAATTCATCATCACAGCCATAAAGTACTTTACAAAGTGGATTGAAGTTGTTCCCCTAATCACAATCACAAGAAAACAAATAACATCCTTCATCCTGAATTACATCATCTGTCGATATGACATTCCTCAGTCCATTGTCAGTGACAACGAGAGACCTTTCAAGAATTAGGACATCCAAGAACTTTGTGAGAGGTTTCATATCCAACATCAATTTTCTACACCATACTATCCTCGAGGAAATGGCCAGGCAGAGGCCTCAAACAAAACCATTATGAAAAATCTTAAAGAAAACCGTCAATGATGCTGGACATGATTGACATGTTCAATTGAATCTTGCTCTATGGGCATATCGAACCAGTATTCACACCTCGAAAGGAGCTACACCATATGCTTTAGTATATGGATCAGAGGTCATTTTACTTATGGAGGTTGAGCTACCATCACTCTGTGTGTCACTAAAGGGGATCATTTCAGATGAAGATTATCAGGTGTCTAGGCTACAAGAATTAGAACTGTTGGATGAACATCATCAACAAGTTGTGGATCACCTAAAATCCTATCAGTAGAGGATGTCACGAAGTTACAATCACTGAGTGAAACCAAGAACATTTCAGGTTGGTGACTTGGTCCTGAAAGAAAATCCTCAAAATCAATAAGATTGAGAGAAAAAGGGGAAATTTGAACCAAACTGACTAGGTCCCTTTGTTGTTGTATCAGTCTTTGGATTGAGAGCATATCAGCTGTCCACACCTAAAGGTGATTTGTTCAAAGAACCCATCGACAACCTGTATCTCAAGAAGTTCTACACCTAGTTCATCTAGTGCATCGATAAAAGTCCTGAAAAAAACAAAAAATGTCTTGAAAAAAATCGTCACCCTAATGAAAACCTGGAAAACAGGCGTCTTGGTGACAACAAAAAAAGAAAAAAATTGAAAAATACAAAAAAAGTAAAAAAATCCATATAATCTAAAAAAGTGCAATAAAAAAACAAGTAGTGAAAACCTGGCAACAAGCACTATTTGTGATAGATTATCTTTTCCATCTATTTGAGCATGTTTTGACTGTTCGCTTTCGCCATCATTTTTCCTGTCATCAGAGAATCTCATGTACATATCCTGGCATCGCGGTCATGTCTCACCTTAGATTGGGGGAAAAATCCTGAACTCACCGGGGGCAATAAAATTTGAGCTTAAACCAATAGACAAACAACAGTTAGACAACATCACAAACACAAAGATCACAATGAAACACTCAACATTGAACATACATCAATCATCAAACGTATCACAAACACACATCCAAAATCAAACAGCTAAAATTAATCAATCAAAGCAAATCTAAATGGATGATGTTCTTTCGAATCATCGATTTATCATGTTAGCATGAATGTTCAACTGTTGTACTTTGATTTTTGTTATCATTTCTCTAGAGCAACTCGATGATGTCCTTAACTAGAGAAGCTAGGAAGGAGAATGATATTTTCTTTGTCTGTTGTTCATGAGTTGATCATTACTACAGTGCAAATTATCGCGAGACATGCTCTACAAAGTATCACTAATGACATTCCAAATTTGTATAAGAAAATGATTAACTCTTGTCTGTTTAACGCGAGGAATGCTTAGGTCATCTCAATTTAATTATACCTAGATGCTTGTGTTAACTTGCAATATCAAAAATCATGGAAGTAGTACTTAGGTCATCATGGTCTAATTATACCATCGATGCTTGTACTCACTTTCAACATTTTAAAGGCTTAATGATGATAAAAAGCATGACAAATCGGTTGTTACAATGACAACCTTTGCATAGTAGATCTGCATGGTTAAGTTAGATTGCATCCATGTTAGTTTTGCATCTATATTTATGGGTTTTTCAAGGCTGGCACAATTTTCAAAATGATGTTATCTCTATCATTAAAAGATTGAGTATACTTGACATTAACAAAAACATATCATTCTCATATAGTTGCATAATCATTTTACATATCATCCATACATTAGAAAACATTATTACATCATTTATCCATCCATACATTACATCATAGTATTTGCATTGGAAAAAACAATTTTTTTTTGCATCACATCTCACTTGCATCATCAAATCCATTTCATATAGCAATTAGATCATATACTTGCATTCAGAAAATACAAAAACATAAGGGGCATCACATTTCATTTGCATCCATCTCATAACATAGAACATCATTGCATCCATACATATAGAAACAAAAATCATGCACCATCATTTAATCATGTCATCATGCATCCATACATAATCATGTCATAATCATATAGGCATCATATAAACACCACATAAGCATCATAGCATAGAAATTAAATGCATTCATCATAGGTATCCATCATAAAACATATCGACGCATATAGATCACTAATCATCACTGCATATCATATAATCTCAAAATAATAATGTCAAGTATACAATGATGTCTGGAAAAGTGGAAAGAGGTACATCATCAAAATGGAAGTGACTAATCAATGTCTCAACTGAATCAGAGTATATACAAATGTCTTAAAATACATCAAACATCATCACAGAGCTATGTGGTGCTTTCCCTAGACGATGTTGGCCCTGTATCTTCTGTTGCACTTGATGGCCCTACACCTGGATCCCTACGAGGTGACTCTATAACACCCCTACTGGTAGTCCTGGAATGGATACGTGCATGGGTAGACTATGCATAACGCTCCTGACGCTTTGGAGGAACTGCCTCATGGTACCTTAGCCTGTAGTACTCGACCTCCCTAGCAGAGTGTCGTACCTCTCTAAGATAATCAGTTGTACATGTGCCCTCAGCTACCCTATGTAGTCTCTTTGCTATGCCCTCTACCTGCTCAACCCGCTATCTCAAGGTATCCCTCTCGGTAGTAAGAGTGGAAATCTGTTCCTGTGCCTGAGCCTGAGCCTATGCTTGTATCTACATTTGACCTTGTATCTAAGCCAAATGTCCCTGTAGTGCTTGAACCTGTGATTGTAATGCAACTATCTGTGCTTGTTGTTGTTGAGAGGGTAACCTAATTTGCATATGCTGTTGTGCTGCAACTACCAGTGATCGCCTCTTTCAAGGCACTCTCAAGTTTCAAACATTCAACACTGGCCTTGCACCACCCTCATCTCCTCCACCACCATCACCTCCACCTCCATCCCCTCCATCACCATCTTCACCACCTCCTCCATCTCCATCCCCATCTCCATCATCACTATTCTCTCCCTCCTCCCCATCATCTCCTCCATCTCTCCTCCACCTGTGTGCATGTGGTGCTGGCTCATCATCTAACAAAGGTATCAGATCATTTGGACTCGATATCTATGGGAAGGGATATGCAAAGAAGTAATGTGCATACTCCTCGGATACAAGAGCCTCTATGACCTCTGGATGATAATCCCAAATGATGGCTTGTAAACTCTGATACTTCTCCACCGCTGCATCATATGATAAACAAGGACCCCACTCTGGTATATCCTGTCGTCGCCGCACATAAAGAGCCATCCCCTGGGGCATGCCCTATACCTTGCCATATTGTCACAACACTCTCCTGATTAGGAATCTCTCAATCACAAACTAAGTCTTCCCAATCAGGTATCTAGACGAGCATGCATATGACATCTCAGTATCATCCTCTGGCCATTGCTCGTAGTCTAAATATGGCTGACATACAATTGTCTCTAGGTCATCTAATACTCTCTGCCAATACTCCAATTTTCCTAGCTTATGCTGGACAACTGGGCCTGTATATCCATGCACATATGGTCTCTCAGCTGGCCACTGTCTCTTTTCCACTGGACAAGTGACAAGTATATGCTCCCATGCTCATATCTGTAACAATATGACCTCAGCTAACAAACTAGCCCCTCTCAGATAAACAACCTAGTGTAGATCGTGGTATAAATGTGAAAGCATGCAAGATCCCCAAACATATCTGGTCCCCTAGGTGATCATGCTCTCCAAAATCTGACCCCATCCAACTGAGAGTCCCTTTGACTTGCGGTTGGGACATAGAAATCCTCTAATAAATCTAGCAAGAACACATGGCAATGTTGCATATGCATCGACCATCTCTCGCCATGGAATCTCATAGCTGCAAATCTACTCATCATTGAACACTCTCCGAAGTGCATAAGTGCCTCCTTGTTCAGTGGAATCATTCACAACCAACTCCCCAACTACTGAAATCCTCAAAATTCAGTACACATCCTCTGGTGTCACTATCATCTCACCAATAGTAAAATGAAAGGTGTTATGATCACTGTGCCACCTTTCTGCCAACGTTGTTAGAAGTCCCTTGTTAATCTTATGCTAGGGCATGTCAAGCAATGAAGTCAATCCGCATCATCCAATCACATTTAGATCAACTTGATCTAAATGTGGAATCAAATCCCAAGTCCTTGAGAAGCACTCCCAAATTTGGAGGACTAACGAAGGCTCCTATCATCATAACATATCACAAATCAACAAATCAATCAATCAACATCAATCAACCTATCAATCTAATCATCTCTGATGATATTTTGATTACATCTTGTGAGCATCTATCATTGAACCTCGCCTATCATGAGGCCAATCATCCTTAATCTATCATTGAACCTTGCCTATCATGAGATCAATCATCCTCAATCTATCATTGAACCTCGCCTATCATGAGGTCAATCAATCATCAATCTATCATTAATCCTCACCTATCATGATGTCAATTATCATCATCCTATCATTGAATCTCACCTATCATGAGATCAATCATCATCTAATCTATCAACACCATCAAACATCAACAAATCAAAGGTTGACGTGATCAACAATCATCAAAATCAAGGAGTCTAATCTAAAATTCATCAATATGGTTTCGATGCACTAAAATAGTGTCTTAAAGTGCTAAAAACATGGATGCGCTAGAGAATTCTACTAATGCGCTAGAACAAGGTCTCTATGCGCTAAATTACCATATGCCGCGTTAAATTTCATCAATGTGCTAAATCTTGGTATCAATGCGCTAAACAACTGGTTGCGCTACATCATTCATCATATGCGCTAAAACTTATCATCGATGTGCTAAACTTATCATTGTGCTAAAGGAACCTATCTATGCGCTACAAAAAGTCATGCATGCACTAATTCCTTCTATGCGCTAAAACCTAGCATCAATGTGCTAAAACAAGAACCTTATGTGCTACATCAATGATTGAATGCACTAAAACATGATAAAACATAATTTAGACGTAGAAAAAATGTCAGAAAATGAAATTCAAATCACGAGGGAGTTTTTCGGGGTATGTACTGGAGGTCCATACGCGGCCGGATGGTTGTGATGTCACACGCACTCGAATCAGTGGGTCTGGATCAAAATCACCATCTTGCTCAAACTGCACAAGGTTGCTCAATCACTCCAAATTTTCAAATTGCAAATACACAAATGAGGATAAATCACATTGTTTTAATCTTTTAATGAGTGATTAAGTGGGAATTTAATGGGTTGATTTATTTTATTTTTCAAAAGGGATTTAATTAATCAATTCATTACTTGGCAGGTTCAACATCATTTTTCGGGAGATAAATTGTTTATGCACCATAAAATTTGAAATCATCGTCAAATCATCAGAAAATCATCAAAAATCCAAAAAAATCCTAAAAATTCAAAAATTCATCGATTTATCTCCCAAGGGGGCATATATCATCATCACTCGAAAAAAATCAGCGTCTGGGACAACAATTTTTTTTGTCAGCATCACCAACAACTTTTTCTTTGAAGCAATGTGTAAACACATCACTTCAAAGAGGGGAAAAATGTATACACCTAAAATTGGTCAGGATACTCAAATAATTAAATACAAAGTATTTAATTAATAAACCTCTTATTTCATCTACTTATAAATAAATTCTAAATTTATTTATATAGTTCACATCTTCTAATTCTTCCATCTTAAATCACATTCCTCTAATTTTAATTAAATAAACAAATGTCAATAGTTTGTTTTATTTAATTAATATCTTCTCACTAAATTTGACTAATCCCAAATTTGAATTTAGTCACATGTTTCCAACTTTTCCTCTTGCCACATCATCAAGTATCTCATGAATTTAAATATGCTTAATATTTAAATTAGAATTATCCTCAACCAATTCTAAAACAAATTTTGGACACTTGGCTCTCTCCATCATTTCATTCTCTCTTACACTTGGCATGGTCCTCATTTAAAGGGAACATCCTCCATGATTCCCTCTAACTTCTCCCTTCTCCACCGTTCATCTCTCCAACTGAAATCTTGACCATTGGTTGCTGCCACATCACAAGATGCCTTGAAAATCCTATAAATACAACATCATTCTCGAACATTTATCATCCCATCTTTGAGCAAACTCACTCTGCAGAAATTACATTTGAGCATTTAGCATTTAGCAATTTAGAGGCAATTTAGTTTAGAATCATGTCTTAGTTCATAGCTACACTTTCATTATCATAGTAACTTCATACAACATTTCCACCATAGCATTTAGCATCATTGTCATAGCATAATCTTCATTTGTATACAACAACATCAATATCATTATCACGACATCAATCATACAGCTTATTAAATCATATAGGAATTAGGATTCTTGCATTTTACATCATCCATTCTCTAAGTTCTCATTCTAGAAGTTATAGTGCAAACAAAGTCTGAGAGCCATTATAATTCAAGGAATCCTTAGAGATAGGAAACAATGGAACAATTTTAGGAAACTAGTTTTGTTTTAATTCGATTAATTTTGTGATTCAATTCTCTAATGTAATACATTTCATTGGGTTTGTGTGTTTTTATTATTCATTTACTCACATTTACAATTTCACACAACACAATGGATTTCTAGGCTAGGCCCATGTGACTTTGGTTTTTTGGTTTTTTGGGCTTTGCCCATATGACTCTCGGGGTGTGCCTTCTTACCACCCACCTTTTTTTTGTGAATATGTAACTTTATCTTTATTTTACTATAGATAGCTGCCTATTATCAAAAAAATTAAACTAAAAAATATTAAGAGATAAACTTGTAGAATAATCCAATAGATTAAATTTTAACGAAATGAGAATTTAGAATTACATAGAAATGAAAATTTAAAACTATTTTTA
Organism: Sequoia sempervirens; assembly: GCA_007258455.2. Taxonomy (NCBI): domain Eukaryota; kingdom Viridiplantae; phylum Streptophyta; class Pinopsida; order Cupressales; family Cupressaceae; genus Sequoia; species Sequoia sempervirens. The sequence goes on from VDFB02094118.1 coordinate 29,747, forward strand.
CCCACCTTTTTTGTGAATACGTTTATTTTATAAATGATAATTTAGATAGTTATTCATAAAAATAAATAAATTTAAAACTACTTATAAGCAAAAAATAAAGATTATGTTAAAAGGAATTGATTGGACATAATTGGTGAGGATGATGGTTTGTAATGAGAAAACCATCCACCAAGGTTCAAAACCATTGGAGGTGTGTTTTGGTCAAGTTTGATACCTACTCAATCCTCACGGACCTAATCCCCTTGCATGTGGTTGCTTAGTGGAAGATGACTTTATGATTTATATATATACTCAAATTGTTGTAATTCAAAAATAGATATGCCAACATCTATATAATCCAACTTGTTTCCAATTTTTTTTACATCATCCACATTAATTATAATAAATGACACACTAATTTTTTAATGCTACAATTTCTGGATTGTAACTGTGTGTAATGTTGATGCAAAAAATTACACATAGTTACAATCCTAAAATTGCAGCATTAATAGATCATAGAATGTGGAAACTTTATACTATTACACTAATTTTTTATTAAATTATTTTTTTTTAAAATATAAATTAATAAATTATTATAATTTAAATTTATATTCCTTCCTAATATTGTCATTTCCATGAAATTAAAAAAATGTTGGAACTTTTCAAAAAGGAAAAATACCCTGTAAATGTCCCACCTGCCCATTGTTGGATATGAGTGCCTTGCATGGTACCTGCCACTTATAACTCCGTCCGAAGAGGGAAGCACATAACAAAAACGTTAAAAACCCACACAGGAAGTTACAAAACATGTAGTAAAACCACCTTGCAGATTCTTCCTCGTACGGGTGGTTAATCACAGGCGCGAGATAAATATAAAAACCCTAAAAATTCATGGAATAAACAAAAAACCTGAAAAGACAGATCTGGTGAGGGCCCATGATAGCACGGGAATCAACAATGATAACAAGCCCAGCAAATACGCGTGGAGGAGTTCGAAGGTCATGCTAAAATCCATACGCGTTTCCAGAAAATGCTAAAAAAGACAAAAAAAAATCGGTCTCATTATGTTAAGCATCGTGGGTCAAGAATTCATTTGGTGTAAGTTAGATGATTTCGATTGTCAGTGGTAATTTTTGTTAGGGACAATGAAAAAATCACACAGTGCTAGTGTTTGCAGGTGCATTTGGATATGCCTGCTGCTATTGGCCCTCACACTTTTCTACTTTCAGAAAAGTGCAGATCAAAATGCTCTGCAATTAGATGCAGACAACAATTCTTCGACCCGATCGAAGAAGCTTGAGATCTGGGAGGAGGGGCAGCAACAGCAGCAGAAGCAGCCACTGATAGAGGAGGAGGAGCAGCAGAAGCAATTGGTAGAAGAGGAGGAGCAGCAGAAGCCATTGGTCGAGGAGGAGCTAGAGCTACCCAGAGATGCAGATCAGGACGATGATGAATGTGAAGGAAGGAGAATGTATATATACGATTTGCCTCCAGAATTCAATACCCAGATCTTGAAATTCTGTGATGCATATGAAGCCTGGACCAATTTCTGTGAGCATGTGAAGAACGATGGATTCGGACCCAAGACCCACCGGCGCTCCAAGAGCTGGTACAAAACCGACGTCTACATGCTGGAGCTCATCTTCCACGCCCGCGCCCGGCGCTACGATTGCCGGGTCATGGCGCGGGCGGAGGCGGATTTTTTCTTTATACCTTACTATACGGGTCTGGACGCCCTGCGGTACTTGTATGGGGCTGATGTGAACAAGAGCGCGGAGCACGGGCTGCAGGTCGTGGAGTGGCTGAGGGAAAACGGCGGGTCGTTCTGGCTGCGAAACGGCGGATCGGATCACTTTGTGGTTATGGGCCGGGCCGCCTGGGACTTCAGCCTATCGCCGTGGCGGTTAGGCTGGGGAACGAGCCTTCTCGAACTGCCAGCCATGCTGAACGTGACCAGCTTGGTGCTGGAGTCGCGGCCGTTAGCTTGGCAGGAGCAGGCTGTTCCTTACCCGACGGCTTTCCACCCGGCCGGGTCGCCCAGTCTGGCTCTCTGGACGAACCGGGTGAGACGGTCGCCACGCCCGTTTCTGTTTGCCTTTGCTGGCGGGGGCGGTACTGGTGTTTCGCCCAATATACGGCGTAGCATCCGGACGGAGTGTTCTAATTCCTCCGCCTTATTGGCCGGGTCATCACCTGGATTGCCCTCGTCTTCATCATCGGAATTGTGGTCTGGTTGTTTATTCATCAGCTGCGATGACGGACGGTGCGACCAGGAACCTGGGTATGTGATGAGGGCCATGATGAAGGCTGATTTCTGTCTTCAGCCGCCCGGAGACACACCCACTCGGCGGGCTACTTTCGACGGCATTGTCGCCGGGTGCATCCCTGTTTTCTTCGAAAAACAGGCGGCTTATACTCAGTATACTTGGCATCTGCCCGACGATCCCAAGGAGTACTCTGTTTTTATCAACAAGGATGATGTGGTGTTTGGAGGCCTGAAAATTGGGGAAGTTTTGGCTAACATTTCGAGGGCGGAGGTTCTTCGAATGAGGGAAAAGGTTATTGAACTAATTCCCAGGGTTGTGTATAGGAGACCCGAGGCTACCGATGTGGATTTTAAGGATGCTTTCGATGTCGCCATTGAGGGTGTTTTGCAGAGGATTAAAAACCAGAGAAGGGGGTAACCAGTTAATTGAACCACAGGATTACTGTAAGCAAGTGGTCCTGTGAATTTTTTTTATTCGTTTTATTAGAGAAGAGATATGTCTATTCTTCTGACTTGTAAGCAATAAAAGATCGGTGCAAAAAACCGACCTTTTGCTTCAATATGTTTAGAATTTTTCTGTACATGATGTACTTTTCCCAGAATATTTGTCTGGCTCTTTTGTTTTCCTGGTAGAAAAAAGGACTGGTCTTTAGAAGAAATATTTTAAGGCATTTTCTCAGAACAGAGAGTTTGCCTGATCTGCTTTCATGTGCATGTCTGCTAGTCAGAAAATGAGAGAAACAAAACTGAAAAACCACTTATTGAATCAGATCAATAACACTAAAATTCTGTAGATTTGAAATGAATTTAATTGTGAAAAAATGAATTTAAAATCATTTTTCAGGTCTTGTTCAGGGGTAGCTTGTGGTGAATATAAACAGTTCTATTCATTGATTCAAAGCTTTTATATTTGTCCATCTACACCTCAGATCTGTGTTGTACAAAACTAAAATTGAGCCACATTATAAGTGCCTTTTCTTTCTGTTTATTTCCTATTACTCTGTTCTTCAGTTATTGTTCATAAATTTGTGTGCTCATTCAAACCTCTTCCACCAGCCGTGGATTTGTTAATCTTGTTCCATGTGAGGGTCATTCCATTGAATTATAGTCTATATTGACTCGTTTTTAAGGAGGAATGATTCACTCCAACATTTAATTCACTTACAATATATTTAATGAGTGTAGAGAAGTACGTATCTTCTAATTTCTCTAACTTCATTTAATTACGATTTTTATATATGATCAAATCTACTAAATTTATTATCTTATTTATCTATAATTTTTTATATAATTCGACTTATTTAATTGTTTAGTTTATTTATTGATAAATGTTATCTGATTCTTTTTGTCTCGATGTAATTGCCATCCTTGACTCACACCCATACATTCTCAATGTTTATAACATGCACTATCAATCCTTCTTAATTACATCCTACTTAAGAAATAGTTATGTAGGTTTAAGAATATATTTTTAGGAATTGAGAATCAAAACTAAGAATTGAATTCATGTTTGGAAAAACTTATCACTAATTCCCACTCTTGTATGATTAATCATATTTCTATTGTAACATTAAAAATGGAAGCATGGTTGAAATATTGGGTGGTCATGTGAAATACACCAATTGTCCTTCAAGCCCTTAGAAACTAATCTTGAGGAAGCTAGGTAATGTTGATGTTAAAAGAATGCATGAATTCCATATAAGTAGTTGACCAAAATGAGAGGGGTAGAGGGATATGTTTGACAATGATATTGGATTTCAATAGGATGAGTGTTGAGATCTATCAAATGATACGAAATAATATCATTTTAATGAATTTTATTGATCAAATGTAAAATGACACATATATCATTATTGTCCAACAATTCAATAAAGATTTCATATTATCATCTTCTATCTTACCTCAATTAATAACCATGTTTGGATGGAGAAGTAGATCTTATATTATCACATTAGCATAAAATGATTTTAGAGGGCTTAATAATCTCTTCGAACTCTTGAAATTTGACATTCTTCTAGATATCCATTAAGGGATAAGAAAATGCAACCAAAATTTACCTCCCACCTTGAAAGTTTGTGTTCTACATGATATTGATCATAACACTTCCTATACTTATCCTGAGACTCCTTGAAATTCTCTTGTTCATGGACATGCAATTGTCAATTTTTTTGATGAACTTACTTGCCTTATGGACAAATGAATCCATATTCTCTCATTAGTGGATGATCGTAATGCAATAATATTTAGGGGATCAAGAGGTAAGTATCTAAAACGTGTTTTGAAAAATCATAAATTGGTTAGCATGGATTGTCTAATTGTAGGAACATTGCATATAATGTAAAGTGTTATCTCAATTCTTTAGATGCCTCTAATTATACCCTCTTAAGGACAACCAATTTTAGAAGGGTGGACATGTAATGTCCCCTTTTCAATAAAATTTGTGTTTATAGTTCCAAAAGTCATTTCCTATTTTTGGTAAGCCAAGCTTGATGGGTCAACCTCATAGACCTCAAATATTATAAGTATGGTGGGTTCCTTGTTCATATTCTTAAGTGTATGCAAGTTGTCATACTTTCCTAGTTTACCCTCCCAATGTGCCTTTTCCCCCAAAATGTTGATTTTTTTTCCTTAGGTTCCTTTCTATGTTAGAGTTTTAAGAACTCACTTCCCTAAGTACCATTATGTTGTCACCCTTAAGCTCTAAAACCCTATTCCCTACTTTTTATCTTATCCTTGTGGTTTCAAACTTTCCCTTACCTAGGTACCCTTTTTGTGACCCCCTTGATCTGTCAAACCTCGACTCCCTAACCCTTTGCACTATCTTGTTGGAGTTAAAGTTCTAACATTCCCCTTACTCGGGTACCTACTATGGGGTATCCTCAACCTGTGAACTCTAACTTTCTAACCTTTCTTCTCTATTCATCCCACCTACCTCCTTACATGACCTAGAGTGTCATAAATGGCTAGTTTGGAAGCCATAACCACTATAGAAGGGATTTTCCCACCCAAGAAGCATTATTTTTATTGTAGGGCATGGATTCACATGTACTTGCAAGTTGGTGTTAGAAGATACCAGTTCTTTCTTTAATGCAATGGTTGCAACTTCAACAACCATTGGACCCCATGTAGAGCTTAGTTGTTAATTTGGGCACGATTTCATATTTGCTATCACTTTCAATGATATCAAAAGGTGGACATGTTCATTTAGGACATCATCGATTATCTACACCAAAAATACTTGTAGAATGTTTCTTTGAGTAGTTGTGTTTGAGTTATCAAATATAAAGATGAAAACCCCTAAATTTATAGGAAATTAGAGGACATAAACCCTTTGGTTTCATAATTCAAAGTTTGAAACCCCTTTGGTCTAGTAGGACAATCTCACCTTGAGGTCTTAAGTGAGCTTCATGGTCATGGATTGAAGTTGTTTCTAGTTTGAGTAATCCATAGGTTTATAGTTGTGGGTTTAAACACTATATTTTCAATTTGTGTTTATTATTGAAACAATTGTTAAATTCCTATTATTGATATATCATATTTTAGTATATTTTAGACTTTAATAAAAATACAAGAAGTGTTAGAATTTATCTTTTATTTGTTTGGGTTCATCTGCAAGATTAGGTTATCAATACTATTATGTAAATCGTGAGAAAATTAGCTTTATGTAAAATTTGAGTAAAATTAAATCTTGAATTTTATTTGCTTAAAATAACCTTTATGATTATTAAATATTTATTAGTCTCTCTTAAATAAGGTGAAATTTACAATGGACATATTCACTAAAAACTATAAAAAACAATAAAGGAAAGATTAGGCTTATTACGAGCACCTTATACAAATAATCCATATATTTTACTTGTTTTGTTATTTTCTTTGATGGTTTTTATTTGCATGTTCATAAAAAATAATGGATGATGCAAATCCACCTTTCACAACACATGTTGGAACAATAAGCAATGGATATTTCCCTTTTTCTTTGTCTTTGTCCCCTTGTTAACATCTTCTTATTGATTTTGCACTTCCCCTTGTGTTTTTTACTCTATGCCTCTAGGATGATGACAAGCAATAAAATGCCTTAAATACACTTCATTCATGTTGACCAAAACTTAGCTTCCTTTAATTTTTGGTTCATGTTTTTTTGTGTTTACGATATATTTTCAGGGCTTTGGTCTCCACTAATATATTTTAAATTTTTTATAGAATGTTTTTATTATTTTTGTTCATGGACCTTGCTTCATTGTGATATGTAATTAAGGCTTAACAACTTATAAAATGTTGGGTATGCACTTTTATTCCTCACAATTTTCCCTAATTTGATGTGCATGTGACTTTATATAAAACATACATGCCAATGTAAAGATGTAAAAAGTAAAAAAACACAAAAAGGTACACAATTGGATCTTCATACAATACCTTGATATTTTTGTGTGCCTTAAAAATCATGTCATTTCTCACACCTGCACATAATTCATTAGTTGTACCTATATCTAGTGGTGATGTTAAAATCCATATTCACCATATTCATCATACAATACATGTGCCAAGCATGAGGCAAAATTGTAGGAAATTTTGAAAGTTGGTGTGATGCGGTATGGAGTATAAGGTGATTTACCTTTTGCAACCAATGATACCTCCATAAAGTATAT
>VDFB02094119.1:0-20714 GCA_007258455.2 Sequoia sempervirens
ATTATATAATGTATTAATCAAATTTGTTGGATAAGATCTGGAAAACTATAACACATTTAGACAAAGAGATTTAGCAAAATCTGTTACTTCTATTCATAAATGAAAATAAGGATAAATAAATCAATTTATTCTTTATAGAGAAGGTTGGGAATGAAAATTCTTGTGATTAGAAAAACAGTACATATCTTTTGATTTTCCTACACTGTGTGAAGCACAACAATGAATGCATGCAACATGTTTGAAGAAACTAACTAATCGAGTTAGAGTACTAGACTTGTTAGGCTAGAGTATGGAAATATCAAATCATGTGTGCTAAGGGCCATGCTCTAGTGAATCTCTTATCGTACGATGTGTATAGTTCCAATATTTATAGTTGAAATTGACTACTACTATCTAGGTCTATGTGGATATGATGCTACTAAATGTTAAGCTCATATGGTGTGGAAAACATGTGGTGTAAGATAGCGCCATGCATCAAATGTATATGGTTCTAGATGAAAAAAATGTATGGAACTAATTCTTGTGGTGTAGAGCCTAGTAGGTTTCACACATATATGGAAACATACCATGTGGATGATGTCATTCTATGTGACGCATGCGTAAGGCCCAATGTAGAGTTGCAATGGTAGAGCATGTGCATAACATGTTTTAATAACACACAATGTAGATATGTGAAGCATGCACATGACATGATGCTTGCAAGAGTTAAAGATGTATTATAGCATCTATGGTTGCTTATTGCCAAAGAACTCATGAGACAAGGTGAGTGAGGTGTGTGAAATTGAGTTGCAAAGATATTCATAACTAGATGCTTTGCTACTAGACACCTAGCTTTGGATTTCCCTAACTCTCACCATAAGAAAGGTGAGGTGACTTGGTGGAAAATACCCACTATGAGCATCTTACTGTTCATGATTTTTCTAATTTTGAGGATGAGTTTTTGGAGGTGGACTTGGCCTTGGGGGCCTTTACTTCAAGGAATCATGATAGTTTTTCCTCTTTGGGTCCTATTTTAGTTGACCAATCGATGGTTCTACTAGTATTAGGAGTGGTTTATTTAGAGCTTGCATTAGTGGACGCTTCAATTAAGCATACAAATCCTCCTTTGAATTTGGGGATAGTGGGAGCTAGCCTCCTCCCTCCCCTTGTTTTGAGCCTTTCAAGGATAATTTTCCATGGAAGGTTGTTCAAAGAAGGAAGAGAGGTCTTCAAAAATATGCTTGTGCTTTGTACAACCAGGTCAAGGGTTCTTATAGAAATAGAAAGGGACCAAGGGTGGTCTAGTTATTCATTATTGGTTATTGTGTTGGTTGCTTGGCTCATTTTTTATTGGTTTGTGTTAGCTTGGTTGTTGCATTATGGTGGTTGGCATGTTCAACTACATTTTTGTTGTGTTTTGGATTTCAACTAGATGTCTTATTTTGTAAATGGTTTTGGGGTCCCTTTAAAACTTTTTTTTTTCATATTAAAAAAACAACTAGATGTACATCTATGTGCACATCATCTTGGCGTTGTATGAGAAAACAAGGGAATATATTGTCTAAGATGTAATGTAGGTTTTTATTGAATTGATGTGCAAGACTGCACTTGAATCATTTATCTTTTCTTAAGAAGCGATGATCCCCATTGTGTTGGTTTTGTGTTAAGGAATATTTTAATAAAGATTATGATAATCTAATTATTTGATACACAACTATGCTCAAATAATGCACCCTTTCTTGAAGAGTAATGGTCATAGACACCTAAATTTGACTATACCTAACCACATTTGACTTTACCATATCCCATCCATTGATTAAAAAAATATTTATTATTTATTTAATTAACTTATCCTCCACTTTATCCACCACTTTAATTAGATAAATATTTATTATTTATTTAATTAATTTATCTTTCACCTTTATCCCCCACTTTAATTAAATAAATATCTATTATTTATTTAATTAATTTAGCTTTCACCTTTATCTCCCACTTTAATTAATTTATCCTTCACCTTTATCTCCCACATAGATTATTTATAAATATTTAATATTTATTTAACTAAGTTATCCTTCACCTTTATTCCTCATTTAATTAATTGATTTATCTTTATCTTTATCCCCCACTTTAGTTAAATAAATATTTATTATTTATTTAATTAATTTATCTATTACCCTAATTCCAAAACCCTCCAACTAAATTAGTTAATTAATTCTGTAGACACCTAAAAATGACCTAGGCCTGCAAGCTTCATTTTTACCACTTTCGTCATAGCATAATTATGACATTTAATTATGTCCTTGGTCCACATTCAACTATTGATTAAATAATTCATAATTATTTAATTAATTTATGTCCTTTCATTCTTCATGATTATTAAATGAATAAATTTTGTTTATTTATTAAATACGTCATTAATTGTCTATGTCTTCCCTTAATTAAATAAATTTCTTAATTTATTTAATTACCTTTCTGCATTTATTTCTTCCTGATTATTAAATAAATAAATTACATTTATTTATTTAATATGTCACTAACTTTTATAATTAAATGAACTAATTAATTAATTTAATTATTAGTCTTATTTGCTAAATTAAATAATTAAGTTTAATTATTTAATTGCCAAATTTGATAATCCTCTCATTTTAAATAAATTAAATTATTTAAAATGTCATCTCATTCTTAACTATTAGCTCATTTTGGTGTTAAATAGTGGAAAATCAATTGTTATTATTTCCTAAAATTCACTTTGGGTAATTTAATTCCAAATTGGTAACTCCGTCAAAATTGATTAGGCGGGGTTCTGATCTTTCCAAATTGATCTTCGAGTCCACTCTTTATCTTCTTCATTTTCAAAATCTTTATTTTCAAAATTAATTTCCTCATTTATTCTCCTTTGCTTTGATTCGATCTTCTTAAGATGACATCTTGGCCTTCGATTAATGATTTTTCCCTAACCCTAATTAGGGATTATCAGATTTAATCTAGGCCTCTCATTTTAGGTCTTAGTCAGAAGTCAATCTCGTCCATCCATTCAAAATGGCATTTTCTATAAAATTTCATTTTCCTCTCACTTTTCGATGACACGCAGACATATTACACAGACAGATCCACTTTATGCACTTTCACACTTGCACTCTTAGGCTTTTCATAGCAATTGTTAGCATATTTCATTGAGTTTTAGCATCATTAGGCATAGACATTCTTAGTCATTTAGGCATAGTCATAGGCATTAGATTTTGTGCAAATCCTTCAAAGCTTGGTGTAGGACTTCATCAAGGATTGCTCGCACGTCAAATTTGAGGGCAACACATCAACTAGCAAACTAGAATGTGTTAGAGTAATAAGTTATTATGCTTAATTAATTACATCACATTGATTAATTAATTAAGTCACTTATTCCTCTTTATTACTTAAGCTAAACTTAGGCACATTAATAATTAATTATTAATTATTAAGTGTGCACACTAGGGTTTCATTTAGGGTTTCCCTTTTAGGGTTTCTTGATCTCCTTCATAAGGATTGATCACTTTTGTAATCATTGATTCTCTTAATGCATTTTTACTGAGAGGTTTACAGAGCATATTTTGGTTCTTCATATCTTTTGCATGTGACAGGTATTCATCTTGCATGTAGGTGATCTTGGATTCTAACAGAATGTACTATCAAGGTGAATCATGGAAACCCATGCGAATCAAAGGTATAATTGTTCTTGTTTTCATTGTTCTTGATAGGATCTTTGGGTTATATGCTTTATATGTTAGTTTATCTCACAATCTAACCTTAAGAAATTAACCATAGATACATTTGGTGAACCTGACTCTATTTTTCTTGTTATTTCTGTACGGTTTTCGTGTGTTTTCTATTTTTTACAGGTACAGGTACAGGTACCGAGTGACACAACTATTTTTTTAAATCGTGATGCATCTGATGTGTTGCGATGCATTAAAAAACCCCAATGCCACAATCAATCTGTCGTGACGCAATCATAGTCAAAAAAGCCACAGTTGAATTACCAAGCCACATTTGATACACCGAGCGATGCAATCACTCTGTCGTTACGCATTCGACTGGTAAGGTTTTCTTTTAATTTGCTTTCATCTTTTGGCTATTTTTTGTGTTCCTTTTATCCTGGTTATTTCCTACATTCTGCCTAGAAAAGGTTTTCTGTTACTAATCAAGATTTGCAGCTTTTTGGTGGTTACTTTTCAAGGGTCGAAGACAAACATTAAAACTACTAACGGGTGGTCTTACAGGTTTGATTTTCAAAGACTGAACATCAAAATAATGTGCCTGCATTTTTATTAGTATAATACACATTTCATTTAGGTGCATTTAAAACGAATCTGTGTTTACTATGTTTGAATGTGTTTGCAAAATGGTAGGTGAGTATGCTCTCACCTTGTGAAAACTCGGTGATTAGAAAGCCAGACCCGTTTTTATCTATTTTTACCTTCACGACTTGGTATATCGGAGTATCCTCTCCCCTTGCGCTTTCGGGCATTCTTGGGTGTAAGAGAAACAGTTACCAACTCTAGAAATTGGGCTTGCCTAGGGATTTCATCACTCCAATGCAACTCAAACTAGCAACGGAGCTAAAGCCAAGCTACCCCCGACTGGTATATAAATGTGAATCTTAATGGAAAACCTAAGATTATGAGTGCGGATGTGTCATACAAATAGAGTAGTACTCCCTTAAACCCTGTTGAGCTTAACCTCTTCAGGCTGGAGTGCCACCTAATTAGTGATTAATCTCTTGCCCCATGTATGGCCACTTGAACGGGGGTCCCGAACTAAAAACCTTTGTGTAGTAAGCCAAAAACCTTCTATTTGCTAGCGCAACACTGGTCGGTGTGAAGGCATCCACACTTTCGTAGTTTGTAGTAGAGGTGATCAATCTACCATGGGAGTTTCATGGGGGTTGGAAGCTTGGTTGGCCTGAGAAGAGAGTGCACTGTAAGGGGGAGCCCGTGCAACCAAGCTTCTGAATTCACACGCTACAGATATGCGGTTGGGGAAACTCGCGTGGAATATAGCGAATACTATCATGGCCTAACCTAGGATTGTACTTATCTAATGTGTGTTTTCTTACATTCAAAAAAATGTGCTTGTCAAGTGCTTTCTGGATTCATCACATTTATAGTTCCGAACAAAACACTCAATATTAGACAGATCAAAATTTCCATCAAAACGACAAGAAACTTATTTTTCACAAACTGTGTCGCATTTGTTAAACCGCATTCAAGTTTCTGATTGCAATCGCTTTGTTAAACCACATTCAAAAATTAAAACACCGCATATGCATGCGTCACAATGCATCTGCTAAACTGAGTCGCATTTGTTAGTTCCTGAGTCGCATTCACCAAAACTGAGTCGCATTCACAAAATCGTGATGCATTCGTATCCTTAAACGATGCATTCACCTGTCACATTTAAAAACTTCATACAAAGTCAAATCTGAAGTCCTCACCTTGTCAATCATTTGTCAAACACTGTTTCCAAAGGATTCTGTTAGAAACCAATTTTGAAATTGCTCAAAGTTTCGACCATTAGTTTGCATTCGTCGTCATAGCTTTCACCCTCCATTATTTTTAGGTGCATACATTAGGCATTGGGTTGTCCCTAGGTTTACATCTTGCATACTTTGGATTAGGAAAATCTCAGCACAATTTGCAACGTCATTGCTTTCAAAACTAGGCTCTCTTGGACTAAGTTATCAAATCCCTTTTTCAGTCATTGTCCCCTTTTGTGAAATTTTCCAACTCAAAAGTCTAGTTAGGAAAACTCACTAGTCATTTAGACCTTGTCATCTTGTCATTTTCAACAAAGTCCTCTAGTAACCGAAATCAAAATCAAAGATTGAGCTTAGAAGTGCTTAGGTACCCTTGTCTTAAATTGCATTATAAGTCTAGACATTGCATATTTTAGTCCCAAAAATCCAAAAACATTACACATTCTAGTCGTCATTTTGAACTTAGACCTCACATAGTGTCATCCTTGCATTTAATTGTCACTTTCATTTGAGCAATCTCATTTTATGATGGAAACTAGACTTCAAAAACAACAACGAAAAATGGAAAATTTTTGACAAGACCCCACGTCCACTGTCAACAATCCAACGTATGACCCAAATTGGACCTTTGATGATCCATTTGGCAATACAAACAATCAACCTCTAACGAAAACACAATCCTCATCAAACAGTCCATTTGAACCATTCTTGTGTAAAGACGAGTACAGTCAAATACTTGAGGAAAACTTAGAGGTAGCGGCACAAGACCCAGAGGCCTCTCAATTCATTGAAACAATGGTCCTTTACAACAGAGACATATACTTGGCTATACTCTTGAGTCAAGGAGCCAAGTTACCCCAAGGATTGGACATTAACACGATCAAATCAACATCTCCAGACTCTAATATCAACAACATGCATAACCTATCAAAACAGTGGTCAACTTTCCAACACTACGAGCAATACTTTCTTTGACACCACAACGACAGTGCATGCTACTTCCAACATCCCAAACACCTCCAATACAATAAATACTACATCCATTGGAGGTTCACAATTGGCCACAATTCCCACCACATCCACGATACTGTCACAATCGGTTGGAACCACCCTTGGCTCCTCGACAATGTGGTAAAATTATTCAAACCCTCTTAATACCATGACAGTAAATGCCACGGGGGCATCATCAAGTCACAACAATCCCCCCTTGACTGCTACATCTACTACCATGAGCACACCTTCAACATATCCGCTTAGTGGTATTTCAAAAAATCGCCGGGAGGCAAGGGGCGTATCTTATCGGGACAGCAGCACAAAGCGTTAACTGCGGCAACACGGTCATGTGGCGTCAGAAATATCTGGCCCTTAGTCTAAGCTTATACCACATTAGGCATGAGCTTATACATGCCACCATTTCCTCCGGGATATGTGTCACTTAATTTCACAAAATATAGAGGCAAGACAAACCCCATTGAACATGTTCGCAAATTTGCAACCAATTTTATGGAAATCGCCTATGAACAAACATACTTGATGATACTTTTTTCTAAAAGTCTAGCAGGTCCTGCCTTTGAATGGTTTTCCACTCAAAAGGATATCCAGACATGGGATGAGCTTAAACAAAAATTCATAAAAAATTACACATACAACATCAACATGGATACCTCTATCACTAGCTTGTGCACTCTCATGCAAGAGGATGCTGGTGAGACATTTATCCCGTTCCTTCAAAAATGGAGAAGCCTCGCTAGTCAATGTCACATTGACATCCCCAAAAGGGAAAAAGTTGACATGTTTGTCCAAACACTTTTGGGGCCCCTAAAATTTGCATTGCAAGTACATTGCTGCACAAACTTCACAGACTTAGTCGAAAAAGGGGTCCAGATTGAGAAAGCCCTTGTCACAAAGGGAGAACTAAGGTACGGTCCCAAAAACACAAATGCAAATCCACCTGCCGACAAGAATAAATACTGGGTAAAAAATAAGCATGTTACAAATGACGGTGTTGTTGACGCCAAAACTGCAAACATTGTGGGTCCTGTACTAGCCCTAAAAGGGGTTCAACAACAAAACAAACCAACAATGGCATTGACACCCCCTACTAATTTCCCTTCAAACAATCAGAATGGTCAAAATAATCAGGGACAATATTGTCAAATGAGACAATTTCCTAAGGGTCGCACATACACCTCTTTAGGTGAACCCATTAAAGAAGTCCTTAAGAAATGCCTCCAAAATGGGGTCATCATGCTCCAAGAACCAAAACCGTATGACCAAGGGAAATTCAAGCCAGGATGGTGGAATGATAATGCATTTTGTGAGTACCATCGAGCAAAAGGGCATACAACCTCTAACTGTCGACAACTAAAAAACCTAATACAAGATCTTATTGAAAGTTGCGTCATTGAAGTAGGTGGATCCCAATTTGCCTCCAATTTAGATCATAATATCCATAAGAATCCATTGTAGGACCATGGTTCTCATAATGCTTCCACCTTAGGTCCACAGAATCAAGCTAACTTTTCCTGAGCCAAGTACAACTATTCTAGTGGAACTATTATAAATAATGTCTGAACTGACAACAAATATATCAATACCATTACAGTCAGGAGAGCACCCCAATGTAACGCTACTACTCCCAGTGGAAAGGTCACCATAGCTGGTTCGCCTCCTACTAGACAACCCAAAATAACCATACCTGGCCCATTTGCTAAACAACCAAAACCTATCCCAACCACAAAGCAGTGGAAACCCAAAATTTAGTTCAACCTCATCAACTAGCTAGGAAAGATTCCTGCGCAAATCTCTATACTTGAGTTGCTTCGTATCTCTCCCGCACACAAAGATATCCTAGATAAGACCCTGCAAGAGTTGTCAGTCCCAAAGGACATTGATGTCAATTAATTTGAAACCATGGTGGGATACCTCACTATGCTTCACCACGTCACCTTCTCGGATCAAGATTACTCATCACCTAAAACCAACCACAATGATGCATTGCACATAGAAACTTTTGTCCACAAGCACAGAGTCAGATGGGTTTTAGTAGATGGCAGAGTAGGATTGAATATATACTCCCTCAAACTAGTTAAAGCTCTAGGATTCTCCGATGCATGCGTGGACCTAACAAAGAGTATAGTGATCAAATCATATGATGATGAAGAATTCTCTTCATGTGGCATTATATCTCTCCCTATCAGAGTGGGACCAATCATTGTGGACACAACCTGCCAAGTCCTAGATTTGGAATTACCATATAATATCTTGCTCGACCGACCATGGATTCATACCTTAAAAGCCATTCCATCCACATATCACCAATGCCCGAAGTTTCCATTTGACGGCACAAAAATAACCATATACGGAGACCCCAACCCCTTCCAATATTGTACCAACCTAAGGGGTATTTCTAAAAACTGAGTGCCCATTAACCGAGAAGCACCTGGCTCCTCATCATCCAAATGCATTGACCCATCCACACTCACATCATCTTCCACATTCGCTCCATCAATGTCTTTTGCCACACCACCACCTTCCGCAAACGCTAAGGCTGAATCTACCATCAAGATCCAGGACCTCGGCTGTGGGGAATTCAAAATGCACACAACATACAACATAACAACAATACCCAAGTCTCCAAAGGCCTATGGTCGGCCATGTTTCAGAATGGAACCCATGGAAAATTTTAAAGTTCCACCAAAAATAGTCTTCATCAAGTGGGGAGACATGAGTAATGAGGACCTTGCTGACATCGCAGGATGGATCTATAAGGATACTATAGCACTACCTCCATTACCAGTTCAAAAATATGGCAAGGGTTATGACATAATGAAGGCTAAAGGCTACGATTGTACTAGTGGCTTGGGAAGAAATAAAACTGGCTGAAGGGAGCCCATAGAACCTTTCCAAATTCCAAAGTATCTTGGATTAGGGTTTGGATCACCCGCTAATGACGATTGACATACCGTCAGACTTTCGAGTGAGCAAATACATGCTTTGAAAAGTGTCGAGACCACTAAGAAAACCCTCACTGAAACTGACTCCCAAGAGTGGAAATTTGGCTCAGAACGATCCTTAAGTGACTGTTGTCTTGATGATTTGTTTGTTGAACCAGGGGAACTCACCTCTGAACAAAGATTTTAGCAAACATTTAAAATTGAATAGGCACCAAATAGTCAAAGTCCCATTACCACTCCCCATGACATACAAGACCCACCATCTAAACCCCTTCAGTCCAATCCATCTGAAGTATCAGACGACACTAACAACAAAGACTCTAAGACCTTCACCCCATATTTTGACAATGAATATGACACTAGTGAAGGCGAATATTGGATAGAGTCCGATGTGGAGTTGCATGATGATAATCTCATCTACAACATCACTAAATCCGTCTGTATGCTTTCTGCATCCTCACCTGAATTCACCAATATTGACGATGGCATTTCCTTAGTTTACCTCAGCTAGTCGATTGGGACCAACAAAGCCTGCTAGTCCTGGACACATTTGAGAATGATGAGGCAATTGTAGAATTTATGGGATTATGTGAAGGCATACCCAGTGGGGACCACAAGTCAAGATTCACCATTGATTTAGACTGCATGACATACTTCGGCGAGACTACTCTGTTCTCTAGTCATAAAAGTAAAAATAAAAATAAAATAAAAAATGAAATGTCTTTAGGTGAAAACTGAAAGGCACTTTTTGACGATAAAATAGTAAAAACAAAGGATGTATGTGCTGGTGAAAATCTATCTGAGGTGCCCAAAGATGGAGGACTAGACTTTCTTCCCGTACAACAAGAGAAGTTAGCTATGCTTATCAAAGACACAATAGAAGACAACATAGCAACTGCAGAAGATCCCAAGATGGTCCTCTTTTTTGCATCATTGACTAAAGAGGAGAGATCAAAATTTCATAAGTTCTTTACAGAACGTAAAATCAACTTTGCATGGTCCTATGTTGACATGCCAGGATTGGACCTAGAACTAGTTCTGCACCATTTTCCACTATTACCTAATGCCAAACCAATCAAGCAGAAGTTACGCAAAATGCACCCTCAAGTTGCTCTATTGGTCAAGGCCGAGTTAAATAAATTGTTAGATGCTAGATTCATATAGTCTATTGACTATGCCAAATGGGTATCTAACCTGGTCCCAGTAACAAAGCCAAATGGGCTAATCCGTGTCTGTACGGATTTTAGAGACCTAAATAAAGCGTGCCCAAAAGATGACTTTCCTTTGTCGAACATTGACATCATAGTTGACCTCACAGCAGGATATGAGATGCTATCCCTCATGGATGGTTTCTTCGGCTATAATTAGATTTGAATTTCCCTCGAAGACTAGCACAAGACGGCATTTACTTACCCATGGAGTACATACTGTTGGAATGTCATGCCATTCAGTCTCAAAAATGCAGGTGCCACATATCAAAGGGCTATGACCACGATCTTCCATGACATGATGCATAAAATAATGGAAGATTATGTAGATGACCTATTGGCCAAATTAGTAACTAGGAAAGATCATTTGAAGGTGCTAGACACAATTTTCAAGAGACTTGAAGAGTACAAGGTCCGGCTAAATCCTAAGAAATGTGTCTTCAGTGTCACATCGGGTAAACTCTTGGGATACATAGTTTGTAGAAGAGGTTGTATCTATGGAAATTTAGATGGGTTAGCTTATTAAATAATAAACATCAAAATCCAATGAAATAACAAAGCACAAATGAAATATAATGAAAATAAAAGGAGTAATACTACCAGAAATCTTCATCTTCCATGGTTCACTTTTGTTACACCTTCTAGTTTGTAGCAAGTCAATGAGACCCTTAGATTTCAAATTGAACAACCTATAATAATGCCAAAGCCCTATGCAAATGTTGAAGGATTTGATAAAATTATGCCTATGTCTATAACAATATGATAAATGAAAATAATGACTACTAATGCTAAAATGACTATAATGCCTATATTAAAAATGATGGGATTTCGAAATTATGAGCAAAATTGTCTTTTATAGAAAACACAATTTCGAGTGGACGGATGAGATTAAATTCTAAGAAAGACCTAGAATGAGAGGTCTAGATTAAACCTAAGAATACCTAATTAGGGTTAGGGAAAATGCATTAATCGAACGGTCAAGATAAAACCTCAGATAAATGGATCGATGGTGGAGAATAAATGAGATAAATTAATTAGAAAATAAAGATTTTCAAAAATCAAGAAGATAAAGATTGTTTGATTTGCGAGATTTGAAAAATCAAGAAGATAAGATTTGAACTAAAGATCAGATTTGGAAAATCAAGAATCTACCTGATTACTTGATTTTTGGAAGATTAGTTACCAACTTGAATTAAATTAATTCAAATTATGGATTTTATGAAACAATGAATAATCTTTTTTAGATTATTTACCAAAATGGACTGATAGTTAAGATTGTGATGACATTTTAAATAATTGATTTATTTAAAATGAGAGGAATATTAAATTGGCAATTAAATAATTAAATTTAATTATTTAATTTAGAAGATAAGATTAATTAATTAAATAAATTAATCAATTTATTTAATTTGATAGTTAGTGACATATTAAATAAATAAATAAAGCTTATTTATTTAATAATCAATAAGAAATATATGACAAAGGGGAATTAAATAAATTAAGAAATTTATTTAATTAAGGGAAGACTTAGACAATTAATGACATATTTAATAAATAAATAAAATTTATTTATTTAATAATCATGAAGAATACAAAGACATGAATTAATTAAATAGAATTATGAATTATTTAATTAATAGTCAGAAAATAATGGACCGGACATAATTAAAATGTCATAATTATCTTTAGGACAAAAGTGGTAAAATGTTTGGGCCTAGGTCGTGCAGGTGTCTGTCATAATGTAGCAAGTCGCATTGTGACATAGAAAATAAGTCAAAAATATGCCCCAGTGAAGGTATGGAGTATCATTACCCCCTTGGGAAATTTTTCAAATTTTGGGCCGGTGATAGAAAAATTTGTAAAGGGTCCCTATAAATCAATTTGATGACCAGAAAAATAATGGTGCAGTCAGTTTCAAATTCTGACATGCTTAAGGTATTCAATGAGGTAGTCAAACTTGTTCAAATGACCTTCTAGTATTAACCTTGTTTGAGAAATGTCATTTTGACTTTATAAATAGGTTGACAAAGGGGTAAAAGTCAATTCATTTCTACTATTTACCTTGCAAATTTTGAGAGCCCAGAGTGAAAAGGAGCGTAGTGAGGATGATGATTCTAGTGATAGAGCATCATGGCGAGATTGTACGGACATTTAGACGGCCAAAGGGGTCAGAGCCAGCGGTAAGTACCCTTATTCCACTTTATAATTTTTTCGTTTTGCGTGTCATTTTTAAGTTTCTAGGGTAGATAACAACTGCGCTGCGACGCAACTGCGTGCACGTAAGCCGCAATTGCCTTTGCATTCAATGCATTTGATGTGTCGCGATGGGAATGACCAACTATTTTTAAGGTGGGCGAGGCATTGCAACACATTTGATGAAAACTGCGACGCATTCGCCTAACTGAGTCGCATATGAGGCTTGAAATGCCACAATTGTCAATTTGTGACACAATTGCATGTTTGAATGATGCATTCGCCATATTGCATCATAATTGCCAAAATTCGTGATGCAATTACCTTAATGTGATGCATTTGGGCAGCCAATCGATGCAACTATCATGTTGCAATGCATTTGAGGATTTTTGAAACACATTCAAAAATTTGTGATGCAATTGGCATAATGCGACGCAATTGATGTTTTCTTTTTATTGAGACCGATTTTGATAGTTGTGAAACCCTTAATGCTTTTGATGTTGCTGATAGTTGTGTAGAAAGTATTGATATGCTGCTTGTCCTTTTGTAGAGGTAGCTTGCCCCTATCTACACGCGAGAGAGAAGACCGACCACATTTCGGTTTGCTAACCAACTGAGACCATGAGAGCGGTGACGATTGATGTGATTGGGATTATACTATGCTACCTACATGCCTACCATTCGAGTGAACAGGGGATTATTGACTGCGCTATGTGAGCGATGGAATTCAGAGACTTGCTCATTCCACCTGCCGACAGTTGAGGCTATGATTACTTTGGAGGATGTCTACCAAATTCTTCGAGTGCCTATATGAGGGGAGCGGATCGTCTACGATCCACGGCATGGCGAGTAGACCTTTCAAGCTTACTATCGAGACCAGGGTGCAGGACTGGGCATCCAGGGTTATGAGATCAAGTGGGAGTTCATGGCGGATCATTATGGTCGCTTTGATGCATTCCTAGCGACTTTGATTGTAGGTATTTTGGTTTTCGACCATCAGGGACATGGCTTTCCTATTGATTGGGGTGACGTTTTGGTTGGCATGAGGCGAGACAGGACTATTTATGCTTGGGGTCCTTGCCTACTAGGGACACTCTACCATCAGCTTCATGATGTTGCTTATATGAGAGAGAGCATCTCGTGTGGGACCACGCTGATGATGATATGGGCCTAGGAGCACATATCCATATTCCATCCACCGATTGATAGACCACAGTTGATTGATAGTATGCCTTATGCTTATTACTATGCCAATGCTTTACACCAAACTCAGATGGGCGAGATAGGCTGGTGGCAACACAGGATTGACACACTGGTGTCCTTCATTTAGAGACCATACAAAGACTGTGTGTAGTGGGACGATGAGGAGGAGCACCTTAGTCTTTGCAGATAGTTCATGTATTTGATTGGCAGGACAGTGCATACATCCTTGATTATTGAGATGTATTTACCATAGTGTGTTCTGAGGCAGTTCAGAGAGCAACAGGGTGTACCTGCATGGACAACCGAGTATGTCAGGTCTTCCAAAGAGTATGCTTGGGGACCAGCCATTCCAGTGGCTTTTGTAGAGCAGTAGATTGATGGGCTAGTAGCCTAGGCATGGGGATGGAGGGGAGGAGCAGTTGATTTCGGGATGACAGCTGATTATGACCTATGGTGGCAGACACACAGGCTAGTGCCCTTGACGAATCCAGATGGGCCAGCTCCAGTTGACAGACGGTCGGTGATTCCTCATGTGCCATAGGCCAGGCGAGGTGGCAAGGGGAGAGGCAGAGGTAGAGATAGAGGTAGGGGTGGAGACGAAGGTAGGGACATAGGTAGGGGTGGAGATGGAGGCATAGGTGGAGATGATGGCGAAGACATAGGCAGGGGGAGATGATGGTGGAGACGGCCGGAGGCGGAGGCAAGACGGTCAAAGATAGGGTCAGAGGGTGCAGTAGCATGTGGCGAGGGTAGCATTAGATGCTATCCTTGAGGTTGGTGAGGAGGGGGAGAGAGAGGAGGTGGGAGGACAGGAGGAGGATGCAGAGGTGGGAGGTCAGGAGGAGGAGGTGGCCGTGGGAGGTCAGGAGGAGGAGGTGGATGTGGGAGGGTAGGAGGAGGATGTGGATGTGGGAGGGCAGGAGGAGGATGTGGCGGTGGGAGGTCAGGAGGAGGAGGTGGATGTGGGAGGTTAGTAGGAGGAGGTGGCAGAGGATGATGATGACAAGGACGACGCCATGGATGAGGCCAAGAGACTCATTCGATGGTAGATGGTGGAGGGAGAGGAGGAGATATTGTCCTCCTTGGGATTACCCCAGGATGCTACTACAAATCAAAGAGTGGCCGATCTACAATAGAGATTGGATGACATCATGGCATAGGTCAGGTCATTGCAGTCAATGCTGGAGCTAGCCCGGGTCGAGCGGGATTAGGCAGTGATCTGCTAGCAAGATGCGGCTCAGTGGTGCACATAGTTTGTAGCATTATGCACAGGGCCTATAGGAGACATGGCTTGCAAGCTAGCCATGGTGAGCACGAGATTGGGGTAGTATTGGACCCTGTATGAGCATGCAGTACCACCAGAATGATGGGATCCTACTTTGTCTTAGTCACAGTCGAGGATAGGTAGTGGCCACAGATCAGGTAGTGCCAGTGGTAGTAGGAGTCATACCAGTGTTGGAGGGTCTACCTTGATAGGGCACACATTCGGGCATAGGTC
The DNA here is from genome assembly GCA_007258455.2 of Sequoia sempervirens. Taxonomy (NCBI): domain Eukaryota; kingdom Viridiplantae; phylum Streptophyta; class Pinopsida; order Cupressales; family Cupressaceae; genus Sequoia; species Sequoia sempervirens. The sequence goes on from VDFB02094119.1 coordinate 15,550, forward strand.
ACATCAGTCACACCGGCACACCCGAGTCACCATTCAGGTCATAGTCATGGGTTGACTGGTTCAGTGCAAAGGTTAGTACAGGTACAACCACTAGTGGTTAATGCCTCTACTTCTCAGAGTCCAGCTGTAGTAACATCACAGATGTTGGTTACTGTTGAGATGACACCATCCTTCGTAGTTCCATTAGTGGCACAGGTAGAGGTTGCGACAGGTCCACCTATTGTTTTAGTGCTAGTGACATAGCTTCCACCTCCACATTCTTCACCTCGAGGGAATGATGAGAGTCTACCCTAGGGGAATTTTGTTATTATGACACACTATGTATATTATTGAGCCTGTGAGCTCCATTTTTGGGATATCCCATGACTTTATCCTGTGACATTGTACATTTTTTAGATGATACTATATGATGGTGTAGTTTTGATGTGGCCTACATGTGTTATGTGATGTTCTTTGATTTAATGTATTATGGTATATATGATGTATGATGTTGATTTATGATGCCATGTATGTCCTATGATTCTTATTTGTGATGTTAATGCCATGATGATGCAATGCTTATTTATATGAGATGATAATGATGTGCATAATGCATTTTAGTAAAAGATGTAATGCTGATGATTATTTTAATGCAATGTTTGTGATTATGTATATGATTTAATACTGTGGATGATGTATGTATGGACCTAATGCAATGTTTATATGATCATGTATGCACTTATGTTTTTAGATTTCACAAGATATCATTATGAGATAGACAAGAGAGGATGAGGAGACTGATGAGAGAAGATGACCAGATCGAAGAAGAGGAGATGACTAGACCAATGAAAATGCATGTTAATTCCTAGACCAAATCCTTCAAAGCTTTACCACAGGACATTAGTAATTATTGCTCTTAATCATCATTAGGAAGACTATCGTAATGGCCAAGAAACACCATGATATGACATAGATCAAGGTGTGCACGGTCGTACCATAATGTAAGACAAGCAATCACAGACAAGGATGATCATGACTCATACTAAGAGCGTGATTGCCCCAGTCTTTTTGTCATAATCAACCACAAGTAGAAAAAGACAAAGACAAATCATGAAACATCGTTGCTTCTCGAAATCCTGTTGCTAGGACATCCTTGAAAAACTAGCAGCATGATTGTCAAAATACAAAAAATAGAGCCCTTACCATGATATGTCATTTTTCTAAATCCCAAAGTCAGGACTTTGTTGAGAAACTAGTAGTCATGCATGTCCATCGTCATGATACATTGTTGCTTCTGTAAATCCTGCTTAGTGGGATCTCACTGAAAAACTAATATCATGATAAAAACTAAAAGAAAATTACCAAGTGTTTTCCAAGTACGTCTGGATATCCATTGTTCTGATGTCAAGATGTCAGGTTTAATGATGATGAGATGTCCGAGTATTAAAGCTTTGATGCTGGTCAAACGACAAATGTCCAAATTTTCCAAATTTAGGAAGGACACATCCTGAATAATATGAATGCCAAGAGAATTAATCTTCAAATGCCATGTGATAGTGATGATGACGATGCCTAGGAAGGACACATCCTGAGGCATAGATGACAAAGGTGGTTCTTCAGAAAGACACATCTGAAGAAAAATGATGTTAAGAGGGGTGATCCTAAGGTGCCAAGAGGATCCCACAAAATGTTGAATGACAGTGACAGGTAGGGTAGAATGTGGTGGTGATTTGCATAATAATGGTGATAATACCTTTCATCCTAAGCCAAGGAAGACAAAGTGACATTAGATGGCAGAGCAATGATTGACTACACATGGCGCCTGTTTGCCAGGTTTTCACCATGGTACTTATCCAAAGCGCCTGTTTGCTAGGTTTTCACTATTGAATGAATCATTTTTCTCTTTACTATTTTCTTGACTAGTTTTTTTTTTTTGGTGTCATCAAGATGCCTGTTTACCAGGTTTTCATCAAAGTAACAATTTTTTTTTATCATTTATCATTTTTTTTTAATTTTGTGGTTTTTCAACTCGATCCTCTGATGCTATGCATAAAACCTTTAGAGATGTAAACTGTTGATGGATTTTTCAGTTGTTCTCCATCTGGTGTGGCCAGCTGATAAGCTCCAGAACTGAAAGAAGATATGATAATGTAGGGACCCAACTAGTTTGGTTCAAATTTTTTCAGATTTTCTCTGTCAGCTTGGTTCTTGGGGTTCTGCATGAGAACTAGGTCGCCAATGTCAAACTATTTTACCATAACCTTCTTATTGTAGCTATGACAAAGATAGTTCCGATATGCTTGGAGATGGTTTAGTGAATTTTTCCTTCTTTCTTCCAGCATTTCTAGCTCGTGCAAGCGTGATTGTTGATACTCCTCTTCATTAGTTAGACCTTTCAGTGAGACTCGTAATGAAGGAATTTCAACCTCAATGGGCAAGATGGCCTCCATGCCAAAGAATAGGGCAAATGGAGTGGCCCTTGTAGGCGTACGAATGCTAGTTCGGTAAGCCCACAAAGCAGGGTTGAGTTGTATGTGCCAGTGATGGCCAACATCATTGACAGTCTTTTTGAGGATTTTGAATATGGTTTTATTGGATGCCTCAGCTTGACCGTTTCCTTGTAGGTAATAGGGAGATGAAAATTGGTGTTGAATGTGAAATCGCTCACATAACTCCTGAACGTCTTTGTTTTTAAATAGACGTCCATTGTCAGTGATAATATATTATGGAAGGCCATACCGGAAAATGTTGTAGTTAAGGATGAAATTGGATATTTCCTTGCCGGTAATATATGTCAATGGGATGGCTTCAATCCACTTCGTAAAATACTTAGTGGCGATGATAATGAATTTGTGGCCATTGGAGGAGGTTGGATGAATTTTTCCTATGAGGTCGAGTCCCCATTGAGTGAAGGGCCAAGGATAAGTGATTGGTTAGCTTATTAAACAATAAACATCAAAATCCAGTGAAATAACAAAGCAAAAAGGAAATATAATGAAAATAAAAGGAGTAATACTACCAGAAATCTTTATCTTCCATGGTTCACCTTTGTTACACCTTTTAGTTTGCAGCAAGTCAATGAGGCCCTCAGATTTCAAATTGAGCAACCTATAATAATGCCAAAGCCTTAAGCAAATGTTGAAGGATTTGATAAAATTATGCCTATGTCTATGACAATATGATAAATGAAAATAATGACTACCAATGCTAAAATGACTATAATGCCTATATTAAAAATAATGGGATTCCAAAATTATGAGAAAAATTGTCTTTTATAGAAAACACAATTTCGAGTGGATGGATGAGATTAAATTCTAAGAAAGACCTAGAATGAGAGGTCCATATTAAACCTAAGAATCCCTAATTAGGGTTAGGGAAAATTCATTAATCGAACAGTCAAGATAAAGCCTCAGATAAATGGATTGATAGTGGAGAATAAATGAGATAAATTAATTAGAAAATAAAGATTTTCAAAAATCAAGAAGATAAAGATTGTCTGATTTGCGAGATTCAAAAAATCAAGAAGATAAGATTTGAACTAAAGATCAGATTTGGAAAATCAAGAATCTGCCCGATTACTTGATTTTTGGAAGATTAGTTACCAACTTGAATTAAATTAATTCAAATTATGGATTTTATGAGACAATGAATAATCTTTTTCAGATTATTTACCAAAATGGACTGACAGTTGAGATTATGATGACATTTTAAATAATTGATTTATTTAAAATGAGAGGAATATTAAATTGGCAATTAAATAATTAAATTTAATTATTTAATTTAGAAGATAAGATTAATTAATTAAATAAATTAATCAATTCATTTAATTATGACAGTTAGTGACATATTAACATATTAAATAAATAAATAAAGCTTATTTATTTAATAATCAGGAAGAAATATATGACAAAGGGGAATTAAATAAATTAAGAAATTTATTTAATTAAGGGAAGACTTAGACAATTAATGACGTATTTAATAAATAAATAAAATTTATTTATTTAATAATTATGAAGAATACAAAGACATGAATTAATTAAATAAATAATGAATTATTTAATTAAAAGTCAAATGTGGACCAAGGACATAATTAAATGTCATAATTATGCTAGGACGAAAGTGGTAAAAATGAAGCTTGCAGGCCTAGGTCATTTTTAGGTGTCTACAGAAGCATTGAGGTTGATCCAGCAAAAGTCAAAGCCATCATAGACATGCCCCCACCCAGAGGAATCAGTGGACTCAGAACGCTGCAAGGAAGGGTACAATCTATTAGGTGCTTCATAGCCCAATTAGCAGACAGGTGTCACCCATTCCAATATCTGTTGCGTAAAGGTATCCCCTTTGTGTGGACAGATAAATGTCAAGAAGCCTTTCAACAAATCAAAGATTACCTACTATCAACACCATTCCTCATGCATCCTATTCATGAAAAGCCATTGATCCTGTACATCTCGACAACTATTTTAGCACTTGGGGCATTACTAGCACAAAATGACTAAAAGAAAAAGAAAGAGCTATATATTACATTAGTCGAACATTGGTCAGGTATGAACTAAACTACGCACCAATTGAATGAGCTTTCCTAGCTGTCGTCTTTGCAACACAAAAGCTAAGACATTACATGTTGAGTCATCAGACACAATTAGTAGCAAAGATCGACCCACTGAAATATTTGCTAAGTCGGGCAGCATTAACAGGACGACTAGCAAAATGGGTTATGATTTTGAGTGAATATGACATTCAGTATGTGGAGAGAAAGGAAATAAAAGGCCAAGTCATAGCGGACCAACTGGCGGACACATCTATGTAGAGTGATCACTCGTTGGTGACAGATTTTTTGGATGAGTCGATATTCCACACAAAATGTAAGGGAGCTTGGTGACTCTACTTTGACATGTCACACACAAATCATGGCTTGGGGACAGGAATCCTGTTCATCACCCCGCAAGGAGCTTCCATTCCCAAGTCTTTCTACATTGCTTTTCCATGCACAAACAACGTGGCAGAATATGAGGCATTAGTTATAAGACTAAGAATAGCAATAAAGTGGAAGATCAGAGCATTGCATGTCTACGGGGATTCTCAGCTTGTCATCAACTAGGTTAATGGCGACTATGACACAAAGGATGAGAAGTTGATGCCCTACAAATGGATGGTTGTTAGTGTCCAAACATACTTTCATATGG
>VDFB02094120.1:0-19753 GCA_007258455.2 Sequoia sempervirens
GAGAGAGAGGTGAGATAGAGAGAAATAGAGAGAGTGGTAGGGAGTGATAGAAGGAGAGGTAGGTAGAGAGAGGGAGAGGGGAGATAGAGAGAAGTAGAGAGAAGTAGAGATAGAGAGAGAGATTCAAATAAAGGGATAGAGGTTTAGAGTGTAAGGGATAAATAATGAGTGAGATAGAGAGAAACAATATAACTTAATTATTGAAATTTGACCTCCTGATTATTGAAATTTGACATGTTGATTACTAAAATTTGAATAAGTCTAAATTTTTTTAAGATCTTCCAAAAACTAGAATTTTCATTATAACTCCTATAGATCTGAAACCGCTCTCAAACATCCTAAAACTATATACATGAAATATAACTTAAAGTATAAGAAATAACATGTCCATATGTAAATATAAAATGTATATTTCATGTATATAGTTTCCTTGAAAGATAACAAGAAGAAAGAGAAAAAAAGAGAAGAAAAAAGTTTCAATGTAAACCAAAACGTGAACACGTTATAACACACTCACATTTTTGTCAATACATTCACAAAATGTGAGCACATTATAATGCACTCATGTTTTGGAAATGCTTTTTTTGAATTCAAAAAATGAGCATTTTTTAAAATTCAAACCATAATGTGATCGTGTTTTGGATTGGTAATGACCGAGCCTAAGATTGGTCACTACCAACCCATAACATGAGTGTGTTTTACTATAATGTGCTCCCATTTTTGCTATTTCAGGTTGAAAAAGTGAAGTGGCCACTTTTTGGCCTCCCATCTTTTTGCACCATCCCATGTGTGCATGTTTTTTTTTTAGGATTTGGTCACATTTTAGCTTTAATAATTACCATAGTGTAGAGAATACTCTAGGGTTTCAAAATTTTCTAGTCACTCATCATCTAAGTAGTGCATTCCAAGAGCTACAAAAATATAGCTCATTGTAGAAAATTATTTATAATCTAGTGTGTCCATAGTTAGTTGTAATAATTTTGGAGAGATATAATAAAAAGGGAGTGAAAATTTCTTGATTTATTTGTAAATTTTCATCATCACATTCCTTGATGTAGCTATAATGTGAATATAGAAAATTTCATAGCACTATAATTCATTGCAAGTTGTCTTGTGATGACCATCTTCATATTACATATGAATTTTGTAAGTTTAGATGATTCTTAAGTAGAATTGACTATTGGTTATCATGTCATTGTGGTTGTTTCTTATATGTACTCTTATGATTAAATGTGATTGTAACCCATTTAAGGCACCAATCTTGAAAACTTTGAGCCTCCACTCATATTTAAAATAAAAAAATGTTGATAGATAGAAGTAGAAATAAAGTAGGAGCAATATATGTTGTTCATGGTTCATTGACATAAACTAAGGAAAATATTAAGTAAAACCTAACAATTGTATATTCTTAGAGAGTCATGTTGAGTATATCCATGATTTGTCAATGTCTATGAAAATTTAAATAAAATTATTTTAGGGGCTTATAACACCATTGTTATCTATAGATACATGTGCAAAGTATCAAGTTAGATTTAAAAGACATCATTATAGAGAGTGAATATTTACCTAGTGATAGAAATAGGGGTCAAGTGTGAAATTTAGGTATATATGTTTGTTGTTTTTTATTTGAATCCCTACTAAGGCATACCTCTAATATGAGCCCAATGTGTAAGTGAGATAACATAGTCTCATTGTAGGATATTAACCAACCAAAGTATATAGATGGGCTCCCATTTTACCTTGTTGAAGACAAATCGTTGGCCTTAGAGGTAAGACAAAGTCCTAAGATTTTGGACTTGTGATTTTGGGACCTAATATTGGCATATTGCTAGGTGTGATGCTCTAGTTTTTATTTTGAAAACTTCTTCAATGTATTAATTTAAAAGGCTCCTTTGTTTTGTAATTATGCTTTTTTGGGCTAAGTTTGATAGCTTGTCAACCTATGCCTAACATTGACACCATTGCTAGGGACAACCAAATTAAATATTGAAATATTATTTTTAGTACATAATTAACAAGGGGATTCTAGCTCTATGCTTTATGGTTGTAGTAGTACATTATTGATAATTTAAAAATTTCTCTTCTAATTGAAGGATGGTGACTTTTCTTTGACAACCTAGAGATTAGTCTTCTTTTCAAACTACACCATGGGGAAAGAGAGAAAATTTAAGGAGAATAAAAGACACTGTGATGTTTTGGATGATGTAAGGGGACAGTGTGCCCAACAAAAAGCTAAAAATATGGTGAGTCTCTTGCTCATAGCTCCCATGGTTTGAAGCATGTTAGTAAATCTAGTGGAAATGATACTTTCATTGATCTAAGGGATAATTACACTTATAATGATTTTATTAATAATATTGTGAGAACTACAAGAATCCATATAAATTTAGTTCTCAATATAAAAATTTAGATATTTATTTAAGTGTGATTTTTACCTCGGTAAATTAGAAATAACTAAATAAAGTTAATTTTATTTTTTCTAGGGGTGAATAAAAAATTGGAGAGTTTCATATGACCAAAAAATAAATATTATCAAAATTTAGTTATTAATTTTATTTTTCTTCCCCTTTTATCTATCCTTATAATTTATCTTATGCATTTTATAAATTTAGATTTACTTAATTACTTAAATTCATTTATTTGAAACTAACCTAAAAATGAAACTAATTAGATATAGGATGTAGTAGTTTAATTAATTTTAATCCCAAAATTTATTCCTTGGATTTTGGTAAGGGGAACTAAGTAATTAACCGATCTTCTTCATTTATTACTTTCTAGGAACCTTGGGTAACAAGGTGTTAATATTATAAAAATTTAAAGAGATGATATGATATGGCCTTTCATGTAACACTAATTATAATTTGATGTTTGGGTATTTCCTTTTCAATTAAACTCTTAATCATAGATTCAAGCATAAATTGATTAATGCTACTTAATTTTAAGTTAGTAATGGTGTAGTTTTTGATTAGGTAAGCATCATTTACAAGGTTCAGTACCCTTTCACAAAGAGCCATAAGGGCCAATAGAGTTCAAGACCAAAAAAATTCAAAAAAACATAGCCAAGAAACTAACACAATGGATCAACAACAGATGGTCAGACAACGAATAAATAACAGACTAACTGGCATCTCCCCAATTCTTTGACATGAGATTAACAAGATCATCTCAAACCCATTCCTTATGGTCTTCAACATTCTTCTTGTCTATTTCATCCTTCATAATCGCTGACAGGGTGCTAGTAATGGTGTAGTTAGTAATATCGTGTAACCATTGTTAATGGTTAAAATTGGTAATGAAATGTAAGTTACCATCTATCACTTTTGTAGAATATTTCATTTATCACATTCTAGAAAACCAAGAAGTTCATGTCAACCTAAGAGACCTAGAGGGAAACATATACAAATTAAAAAATCAAATTATTAAGACTAGCTTATTATACCTTTGTTGAATTGACAAAATTTTGTAACTAATTCACATCATCAACCTTCTTAATCTATGTTTTAGGGATCCAATAAAATAGTTCACATATTCCTAATTGAGAATTATCTTGAATGAAAATAAGGTTTAAATCTAGAAGAAAATGTAACAATGGGAGTTTTTGTAAGTATATTTTTGACATCACATATGGTGATACCTTGCCTCTTTTTTTGAAAAATTTCCATGTTGTAGGGTTTGAGCCCTTACACCGACATTTCCTAGGTTTTTTTCATCTTGTGAAATGAATTTCCCTTCGTTGCACTTACAACAATGTCACATGCACACAATTATCTTGATTATATGTTAGACCCTATCATTTTTTATTTTTATATAGAAAAAAATTGCACTATGTTTGTGCCAATTCATGTATGTGTGTATGTATGGGCATGAAACATGGTCAAATCATTTTTATTTAAAAAAATATATTTTATGAGGGATGGGCCCCACTTCCACTTGTAGCTCTAAACAAAACATACTTAGGCCCCACAAACTTTGAGAACTATTCTATCAAAGTTTGGAAAACTTTCTCTCTTATGTCTCTTAAGAGACTTTGCTAGAACTATGTATCCATAATGGATTGAGACAACTAGGGAAAAAATGGGGCCTCTCATAACTTTCACTAGCCCACTGTAGCATGTTAGCCTAGTAAATTTGGTCCTATGATGTGAAGAATAAAAAAATTGATCTTGGAAACATTGTTATAGATGCAATTGATACATTTTATAATAATGCATTCATTGTTTTCATAGTCAAACAGTTTTGAGTTGAAAAAATTGAGAGTTTAAATGGGAGGGATCCAATATCCACCTATAATTCTTGATGAAACATTCTTGGGCTCCATGAACTCTAAGAACTGATCTATCAAAGTTTGGTATTTTTACTCTTAGCTCTCTTAAGATAATTTATGGGAACCCTATAGCCTAGAAGTATCAAAACACCCAATTGATGAAGTGGAGCCTCCCCTATAATTGAGCCACCTACCATAACATGTTGGTGCAATTGGTTCAATCCCACAATGTGAAGAACATACAATATTACTTTTGGTAATGTTATAATAAATGAAAATGACATTTTTAATAATTCATTCATTCTTTGTATGATAAAATTATTTCAAGTTGACAAAAAAGGAGAGGTTATTACGGAGGGACCCCACATCCACCTCTAGGTACAAATATATTATTCTTAGACTCCACAAACTTTGAGAATTTATCTATTAGAGTTTCAAATTTTTTAATCTCAAGTCTCTTAATAGAATTTATAGGAATCATGTAACTTGGAGGAATCAAGAGAATTGTGGAATAAAATGATGTCTTCCCTAGCATTCACCCAGCCACCCCAATGTGTTGGCATAGGTAGTTTGGTCCCATGCCATGAAGAAAACATAATATAGCTCTTATCATTGTTATCTTGAATGAAAATTAGGAATTTTGCAAGAATAAATGTATTGTTTAAATGGTTTAAATAATTTAGTTGATAAAAATTGAGATAATTTATTGGGGAGGGATCCCATATCCATGATAGGTCTAGATAGAACATTCCTAGGCCCCACAAACTTCAATAACTTCTTCTTCAAAGTTTGGCATTTTTTTCTTAGATATCTTATTAGGAGAATTTTTCAAACACATATAGCTCAAAAGGTTTGCGACACTTTTGGAATGAAATGGATCCTCCCCTATCATTCACATATCCACACCAAAAAAAATGTATTCAATTTGGCCTCGTGATGCAAATAATGAAAACTATGGCTCTTGGCAATATTATGTTGAATGCAAATGAGGTATTTTACAAGAATGCATTCATTGTTTGCATGGTAAAATTATTTTTAGTTGATTCAAATTGAGAGAGGTTATTAGGGAGAGATCCCACATTCACCTATATGCCCCCAAAAAACATTCTTAGGTGCCATGAAATTTGAGATTTGTTCCATCAAATTTTAGCATTTTTTACTCTTAGGTCTCTTAAGAGACTTCATTGGAACCATGTAGCCCAAATCAATTGAGACATATACAAAATTAAATTATGCCTCCCCTATCATTCAAATACCCACCTCAATATGTTGGAATAGTTGATTCAGTCCCACAATGTGTAGAATGAAAAATACTACTCTTGGCAACATTATGATGAACACAATTGAAGCATTTTACAAGAATGCATTCATTATTGCACGGTGAAATTATTTCAAGTGAAAATTGAGAGAGTTTATTTGGAAGGGATCCCACATCCTCGTGTAGGTACTATAGACACTTAAAAATATCTTGAATGATATGATGCACATGAATGTAATATACTAACACTGTTTCATCCTAAAACCCATCCTCTTTTTGCTTAATTAATTAAATTAGCTTAGCTATTTAATTAATCACATCATTTTCATCTATTAACCTGATTGACATAATTAGGTAAATCCATCCCCTTTCATGCTAATATTTTGTCCTATTAAATTGGATAAATCAAATTATCTAATTTAATCCCTAAGTCCTCTTATTTAATTAAATAACCCTAAGTTATTTAATGAAATATCATATCACTTCCCCTTTTCATTAAATAAAATGGTTATTTAATGAATATCCTAATTATCCTAATTTGCATAATTGAAACTTTATTTAATTATCAAATTACTAATTAAATCTAATCCTCCTACTTGCAAAGGAATATTCCTGGGGAATATTCCTCCTTTGCACATTCCTCCAAAAGGAATATTCCTTCTCCTTTGCACAATTAAATTTGGTTTTAATTAACTAAATATCTAATTTTTCTCACCCATTAGAATATTCTCTTTCTTCACTCATTTGAAAAAGAGAATATTCTTTTTTCATAACAAACTTGCAACAAGACTTCTTGTGCAAGTTTTGAAAGTGTGTTTGTTTCCAGATGAATGTAAGCCCTTGATTAAATATCATCTTGCATCCTCAACCCTTGATGGGAATCCATGATCCATACCTCCATCTTCCTTCCATTCTGACCGTTGATTGATCCTTTTGATCTTGGCCATTAGTTTCATTTTTCCTATTCTATAAATAGAGCTTGCATCTATTGAATAGGGATCCACCTTTTAATAGTAAACTTATGCTGTTAAAATCACTCTCATCCTACACTCACATTTTATGTTTTAAAAGGAATTTTAGGTTAATTTCTTGCATCATATTAGCTTAGCTTCCATTAATGGCTTCCATGGTAACTTAGGTGCATCCATTTAGCATATTTGAAACTAGGGTTTCAATCTTTTGAGCCTTGCATACACTTAAAATAGCTTAACATTCATTATGTTAAAATAGCTTTCATCACGTTTTATCACTCATCTCTCATTGGTTTCATCAATTCTCTTCAATAGAATCAATCGAAACAAGCTTATTATCCATGAGATTGGGAAAGGGTAACCATTCCACATCAATGCGACACCACTCCCCCAATAGGATAAGTTTCAATGGATTAGAATAGGTTTTTTTGAAGTTTCCATATTTTAATATGTTAGTTTTAATGACTTCTTAGCTTAGTGTACATTGAATGATTTTATTGGGACTGAGACATAGTGGCTTAATTACTCTTCAAATCCTCATGGATCAAGTGTAGTTAGCATATACTACGTCATCGTTCACATTTTGGCACTAGGAGGGATGTATCAATCAAATTTAATGGATTTTTCTCTCGAATTCTATTTTTCTAGTTTTGTAGATGTACAATGACGCTTTTGGAGACTATAGTGACAAATTTTTTAGGCATCGCCATATTGTGACACCCTTTCATGTAGATACAACAACACTTAATTAAATCATTGAAACCTATTAAAAATTGTGATGCTAATAATTCTTACAGGTATCAAAGATTTGTAAACAACGATGCCACCCAAAATAGCAACATTATCATCTTTGCGTTACTATAGAGCAACGCTTTTTTGAATTATGACGATACCATCATGAATGCCACTTTTTTACTGGTAATAAAAAATAGTGACTAAATTTTAGCATGTGCTTTAAATTTTTAATTTTATTTTCTCTTTAACATGTCATTGACTTTTGGCTTTCATTTTTTTTAGGCTAATTTGTTTTGCAAGTTTGGATAACAAAATTTGAAGTGAAGGAGCATATCATCGTTTCATTATATAATTGTAACAAGTGTTTCAACACTTATGGGGCAATTATAACCCATTTATGATGCTTTATTTCATGTTTTAGGACCAAAATAAGGGTGTTGGCAAGAAGTTGAGTCCACTTTTTGGCCATTTAGTGGAAGTGTTTTTCCCAATTTTCAAAATTCAACATATTTGACCTTAAAATTTGAAGCACTTAGAGATGGAATCTTGAAAAAAGTCACTGATCATAAAATGTAGTACTTGGAGTCTAGTTTCCAAATATGTAATTTATTTCAATACCCAGATGATACAAATGTCATCCATATTTTGACCTAAATAATCATATTTTTCTAAATCCTTTTGGGAAAAGATTTGTAACTCATTGAAACATGCTTTCCATATTTTTTTGTAATTTTTTTATTGAATTATTTTTGTTAATTTTTTATTGGCCATATTTGGTGTTCTAAAAAATCGTCATGTACGTCATGCATAAGATGACCTAAACTTATCATTTTTTGATTTTTAAAATTGAAAATAATTTTTGAAGTACGCTTTCGTGCAATCCATTCATAAAAAAATTATGTTAATAAAAAGTTTTTAAAATACTAAAAAACCCCGATAATTCAAGTTTATGTACCTATTTCATCAGAAATTATTTGAAAAATAAAAAAATAATCCAATTGCAATTTTTTTTACAAATTTGGAATCTGGACCGTCTCTTCTATAATGGGTTTTAATTTCATCAAAAAATTCTACAAAAAAGTCTTCAGATGTATGCCCAAAGTCACTATTTTCTTGTGACATTGCTAGGATCTTCAACTTGCAGGTCAAACTAGGTCTAAGGCCTAGGTTCAGATCCCCAAAATTTTCCCTAAACTTGTTAACAAAGCAAAAACTCAACCTACATTTCAAATTTCAAGAAAAGGGATCCTATTTTCTTTATAAATGGGACCCCATTTAATAAACGGGATCCCATTTCCCATTTGTTCATTGAAAATGGAATGGTATCCCGTTTAATAAACGAGATCCCAATTTATAAGAATTGGGATCATGCTTAGTAAACGGGATCTCAAGTTATTTTTGACCTTTTTTTTAATTTTACTGTCAAACAAGTACATCTCAGGTTTGAGAATTGTTTTGTATGACCGACTATGACATATTCCCTATTTTCTATCAACTTTTGTCTTGTAGAAGCTCTTTAGCTTGGGATTTTTTTCAATTTTGAAAGGAAGCATCATTGGGACATCATTACAAAGGAATTTTGTTTAATTGCTACTTGTTTGAAGGAGGAACAATTTTTTTGTTGAATTGCTACTTTTTTTCAAAGGAGGAAGAAGAATTTTGTTTATTTGCTACTTGTTTGAAGGAGGAAGAGAAGTTTTCTTGAATTTATACTTCTTTTCAAAGGAGGATGAGAAATTTTATTTAATTGCTACTTGTTTGAAGGAGGAAGAGAAATTTTGTTCAATCACTACTTGTTTGAAGGAGGAAGAGGAATTTTGTTTAATTGCTACTTGTTTGAAGGAGGAAGAGGATTTTTTTTCAATTGCTACTTGTTTGAAGGAGGAAGAGGAAATTTTTTCAATTGCTACTTGTTTGAAGGAGGAACAAAGAAGGAATACTTTCAAATTTTTGGAATTCATTTGCATATACTTTAAAATTTTTCAATCATGGGATCATAATGTCAGAATAAGAGGAAGGATAGGAATGTATTGACCCCTAAATAAATTGAAGCAAAGAGAGGAGGCAAAAAGACAAAGGGAAAGAAGAATGAGAATTCAATCAATGAATGATGTTGAAGAATCCAATTCCACAACTATTGAAGATAAAAACATTGAGTAGACCATGGATGTAGATGATGCAAACTTGCAAGAGGTGAATGTGGGAACTAATACGAATATACAAACTACTCCTAGTATGTCTTCAAATATCCCTTTCAATGCTATGGAGAATGTTTCAATAGACACAAATCCAGGTACGTCTTCAAATCCACCTTTGAGCCTCATGGAAATGGTCTTTATGAGAGATTTGAAAAATGCTAGATATAACAATGTTGACATCAATAATATTCATAGAGTTCAAGATTTGAGTCAAATTGTTGTTGAAAATGAAAATGCACATCCTTTTATTGACAATAATAATGAAATTTTTTATTGTTGTTGAAAATGAAAATGGAAATCCTTTTATTGAAAATGAAAATGAAAATCCTTTTATTGAAAATGAAAATAAAAATGAAAATCATTTTGTTGTTGAAAATGAAAATGTAAATCGTTTTATTGAACCTGAAAATGAAAACCGTTTTGTTGATGAAAATGAAGATGAAAATGAAAATAGTTTTGAAGTTGAAAATGAAAAAGAAAATCTAGGAAGTGATGTTGAAAATGAATATATATTTTTTAAAATTGAAAGTGATGTTTTGGATAATCTTCCTGGTAAGATTTCTTAGAGACAAATAAGAACACATGCTAATAGATTATACAAACAATTATTTTATCATAAAAAACTTTCAGTTCAATGTCAACTAATGATGCAATTGATGAGAATGTGAAAAATGAGAAAATTAATGAAAAATTTATGCATTTTTGTTAAACAAAGAAGAAAAGATCAATCAGTAAAACATGCTATGTCTATTATTGCTAGTGCCATTCAGTCTATTGGAAAAAAATAGTCAATCTAAAGATAAGAATGCAACAAGAAGAGCTATAACAACTACTATAGTTAATAAAGAAACTTTGAATAAAAGAATGGTAAGCAATATTAGTGAAGTTTTAAAAATACACCCTAAAAAATTGCTAAGAGTGGCAAAAAGAAGATAACGTATAGAAAATGATCCTATCGACCAATGGTAGAGTTTTAGTGGTTGAATCTCGAGGTATGACATGAAATTGAATGTTGAAATCAAATCTTTGATTGAAAAATATTGGCATGATAATACTAGGGTATCATCTAATGCTAGAGATATTTTAAAATTAAGAGTGGGGTCCAAAGTTTGCGATCCTCATCCAAAACACCTATTAGATACAACACAAACCAAATTTTATAGAAAATTTTATTGTGATTTAGTATTACCTGGTAATATTAAAATAATTCAAAGGTCCTTTGAAAAATGTAAACCTTGGTATGTAAAAATTAGTAAGCAACAAATATCTTTTTGTTGTAAAATGCATGTTCAATTTTGTTATTTTTAAGATGTTTTTCAATATATACGTTGTACTTTGCATACTAACATGATTATGTAGGAATGTCGTGTTAATATGCCACCTGAAACAATAAGGGAGTTTATATCAAGTTTGTTTTGTGAAAGATCTAATGGAATTTTTTTTTTAAAGTTCTTGTATTTTTGGAAAATGCACTAGTTGTGGAAATTTTTCATTCTTAAGAGTTTGTATGCATGAAAGTGTTGATAATGATTTTGGAAAACAATTAGTGGATGTTAAAAGATTTAAGAATGTTGACCATTCTTTAAAAGATGGAAAAATTGGAAAGCGTTGTGATTTAGTTACATAAAACGTTAGTGTACATGCATTCATATTAGAATTTAAGAATAATATTGTACCAAAATATGTCATGCACTCTCAACATGCTTGATGGCTTGATGGCCAATTTCACACATGTAGAAACACATTTCTAGTTGGTAGTATACTATCAATGGTTGATTTTGCAAAAAAACCATACTCTAGCTCCGTAAGAGGAAATTCAATCACAATATTATAATTTAGTGCAAGTGGCTATGTTTGTTCATATTGTTTATAGACATGCAAATGATGGAACATAGGATGATAGAAAAGTTTTGAGGGAATATAATTTATATTTGAGAGACAAATGGTTACACTCATTAGAGTTTGTTCAATACTATTTCAATATATTTATATAAATTTAAGAGAAAGAGGAATCTAGATGATAGAACACCTCATATGGTTAGATAATTGTACGAGATAGTTCAAGAATGGTCAAATGTTCTATTGGTTAAGTAGGGTTCACAAGGAACTTAATGTCCAACATATGTAGAGTTTTTTTTGAAGCTGGGCATGGTAAAGGAGAACATGATGGAGCTAGTGCATGTGTTAAAATAATTCTTGCTAGAGAACAATTTAAATTTGAGAATGTAGTAAAGTTTAAAGATGTATGTGAGATTATGGATTGGTGAAATACAAGATTATATACACTTGTTTTTATTGAGTACTCTATAGTTCGCCTATACTTTTGATTGGTTGAAGAAGAGAAAATTCTACCTAGACTTGATTGTGAGACAATCACTGGATCTACTAAATGGCATTCATTTAAGTGTTCGAATGAAAGCACATGGACTATCTAGACAAGGAAGCTTGCATTTTTTTGTCAATTTTGTATCTCAGGAGGTTCAGAAGCATGTGAAAATACAAAATAGGTTGAAGAGTGGAAGCAAAGATCGTTGACACCTGCACAAGCACATGATCAATATGAAACAACAATTGAATACAATGATCAAGTTTTTGCATTAGAAGACTATGAAAATGTTTAAGACCTTGTATAAGAAGGTAATTTAATTCAATTTATTTCATTTTATTTCACTTTATTACTATTTTGTAATACTAAATTATTTATTTATATACATATGAGTGGATGTATGTAGATTGGTCAAATTATATAGACACGTGCAAGTTATTAAATCAAAATTTGTTTGCAAGACATGTGTATGTTGTTGTTGCACTTGAGGGGAATGAAGAGGAAAAAAATATTGGTTGGCTAATTGTGTGGAGACTAAACATAAGTTAATAGAACCTCAAGAAGATGATGATGGTGTATAAGAGTGAATTTTCACTCCATGTGCAAATCCTCTTTCTTCCTTTACCCACCTTAGAAAACCAAGATTGGAGGCTTAATTCCACCTAATTCTATTGTGTGCATCCAACTTGGCACCTATTTTGAGCATCAATGGAGGCATTTTTATTGAGGACGCCCATGCGGTGTGCTTACATCCTTGGAAGATTCCTACAGCTGAACCTATAGAGGCATTACACTTCTCATTGGAAGTGAAGTTGTAATGCCCCCTTCGGCCGACTGACCCGAATATGGTGATTTTTGTCCATCCTTTCTTCAAATTCATCCCTTAAACATTCAATCCAACTCTTTACCACATCAAGCATCCATTCTTGCACTATCACATTCACTTTCAAGCTCTCAAGCATTCACCCTCACTCACTCCAAGCATTCAAGCATTCCATTGCAACCAAAGCAACACTCCATCACTTCGGTAGAGCAAGTTTGGGATGACACCATTGCAACAGAGGCTTGAGTACTCATTTTCTCCCCCAAGTAACCTTGAGTGCTCTTGGTGGAGGTGGTAAGCTTCCCTCTCCTCTCCTCTATCACTTGGTTGAGCAGCATAACATTGTTTTGTAGTGCTTCTTTCCTCTTTACAATATTATTTCCTTTATCTCATTTCCTTGGCTATTCATGGAGGTGGAAACACCTAAACGGGGGTCTAATTGAGGCAGGCCCCTATACAACCACCCAACATTTTCTCTCTTTCTATGTGTAGGTGTGCATGTTTCTCAGAGAACTAGCTGGCGAATGAGTTCCTTGGTGAGATTCTCCTTATTTTCACCACTCTTTCATACTTTATGATATTATAGAGTATTTAATTTATTTAGTCACATCATTCTAGCCCTTTAGTTAGTCAATTGGGCTATTAGCTAGTTTTGTTGGTTTGAACTTATCTTCATTGTTGTCTAACCATACGAACGATAGCACAATTTTAAGATGCCAATGCGCTGCACTAATGTCCAAAGATCACACTTCTGTCCTTGAACAAAGAGCTTTATGAGGCATAGTGTTAGACCTAAAAACTGGCTCACCTAGCCTCTCCCTATTTGTTGGGTCTATAGAGTGACTGAGAGGCCTTACAATCCTCATTACTCCCATCTCGCATTTCCTTACATTACACTTGGCTAAGGTAAGTTAGGGAAGCCTCTTGTGTCTTGGCCCTCCATGACTTGGGGTCTTGCATGTAATGGTCCCCCTCTCACATTTTTGGTGAACTCGACGTGAACCAATGTCTGTTCATCCATTGGTGTTGAAGCTTCCCTTGGGTACTCCGTGATTGTTGTGGTCTTGAGTGTTGTGAAGGTTTATGAGCATGACAACCCAATCCATAACTTCTAGGTACATCATTAGGAGAAGTATATGACACCTTCCGATGGAAAGGACAAAGGTCTCTATTGGGTTAACTATAGGCCTTTTCTTTGGTCCCACTATTAGTGTAGCTGCACAGGAGTAGTTATTGAGGAATGAGATGGGGTTTATTGATGAAATTGATCACATTCCCACTCCTCTTATGTCTCCTATGCCATCATTAGTGGATGAGTATGAGGCCATTCAAATCCCTATAGAATATGTGTCTTCCCTTGTTAAAGGATTGAGAAACTTAGAAGACCACTTGGAAAGAAATATGAAGATGGCTAGAGCTGCTCAGGTTGTTAGTGAATTAAAACATATGATGGGTAAAGATCGGACATGTATAGATCTTCTAAGTAGTCTCCTTGGTCTTATCGAAGTGTGCACTCCTTTGAGCAACCCTAGCTTTGCATAAGGAGTCACTTTTGATGAGTGTGAAGGATAGTTAGGGGTATCAATGCCTCCCACTTCTATTTATGTGGCTGATGTAGTCCCTTCTACCTTCAAAAACCTTGAAACTATCAAAGTAAATAAGGTCCCCTAGGGCTTTAGTTTCACCCCTCTTGTCACCTCTAGTGGTGGAGGATTTGGTGAGATGAGTGGTGGAGGCTTTGGTAGTGGTGTTGGATTTGACAGTGAAGGTGGTGCTAGTAGAGGTGGCACTAGTGGAGGTCATGGTGGTGGTTCTAGTGGAGGCCCTACTGGTGGCGGCGACTCTGGTGGTGGCTCTGGTGGAAGTCATACAAGTGGAGGTTCAGGAGGTGGCCTTAGCGATGGTTCTAGGGGAGGTTCCTCTAGCCCTCTATCTTCTAACGACCCTATTTTGAATACTCTCCTTCAAAATATTGGTAAGATGTAGAGCTAGTTAGCAAGCATTTCCCAAGCCTCTACTCAACCTATCTTCCAAAAATTCTTCTAACATAACCCATTGTCAGTGGCCATCTTGAATAATATGTTCCCACAAGGAATGGAGATCCCTAAATTTGAGAATTATGGTGGTAAGGGAGATCCATAGACACACGTGTTTTCCTTTAACACCCTGCACACAGAATTCTTCCATCACGATGCATTGATGGCTAAACTGTTTCCCCAATCCCTCAAGGACACAACACTCGAGTGGTACTATTCCTTTCCTGACAACTCTATTTTCTCATTCAAACAACTTGTTAATCAATTCCTTAGACAGTTTCAAGCAAACATTGAGTTGAAGATGACCTTTTCGGATCTCATCCAATGTAAAAAAGGAGATAATGAAAAGATCATTGATTTCATAGCATGCTACCAAGCGATCCTCTCTCAAATATTGTATCAACTACCTGATTCTGACATGCAGAAGGTGTTCATTGGGAACTTACAAAGGCCTTGGAAAGAGAAGTTCACCTTGATGAAATACCCTTCTTTCGCTCACTTGTGTACAACCTTATGAGAATACCAGTAGATGGTTGTTCAATTTGGGGGATCATCCTTGCACTCCTGTTCTAAAGGGAAATCTATCATATCAATTTTTGGAAAAGGTAAAGTCATTGTGAATGTAGTAGCCTCTATTGATGACAACAACCCCTCAAACACAACCGAAAATTCACAAAGTTATTAGAATCTTATACTTTCATCTTATAGAAGCTATTGAAGGATAAGATCATAACTTTGCCGACCTCTAAGCCTGTTATAGAACCCTACCCTAATTGGTATGATGGGAGCACTTATTATCAGTACCATCATGTTAATGGAAATGATACCAAACATTGTATGTAGTTGCATCATGAGATACAAGACTACATCAAGGACGGTACCATTCGTCTGGATGGGAATAAAAAAAATGCCAACAAATTAGTGGCGAAGGCTAATAGTGAATTGTAGATATGCACGGACCCGTTTTCATCACATTCTGCTAATATGATTATTAATCCCACTGATTCTGTTACCCAACCCAAGGCCTATGTTAATATGGTCACAGTAACTTCCACTGCTCCACCCGCACTTGGTTGGCCAGACATTATATTCACATCACAGGATTTACCCTTAAACAACAAACCTTCACCTCTCTACATTCTTGCTTGTGTTAATGGTAATATTGTGACAAGAGTCTTAATAGACCCCGCAAGCTGTGTGAATGTTATCACCAAAGAAACATTAGTATTACATTCATTACAAAAGGAAAATTATGAAGAAACAAAACATACCATTCATACACATGATGGTATGTGCCTTAAACCTTATAGCTCGATAACCCTATTCATTCTTGTTGGACCCATAATTGTTGACATGATTTTTGATGTCATCCCAGAGTTAGATCTATTCAGAGTGAAGCTAGGCATTCCTGGGCTAGCTTCCATGAATGATATCACCTCTATTATAAATGTTGAGAGGTGACACAAAGAGCCAAGTTCCATGGTTAAATAATAGTGATAAGAGGTTATAAGCATTGTCCAAGCAAAGGATGAAGCATTTATAATCATGATATGGGTGCTTATTCTATTCTAAGTAGATGGAGATATCATGGGGTCCTTAGATTACCTTCTTGCTTAGCCTTCACCATTACCAATGTCATTGCTCTCCCAATACAATGGAAAGAGGTCTAATATAAAGATCATGGGAAATGAATCTTCTATGACTGTTGTAAATCTATATTATCAAGCCAAAAGAGTTATCAGTCTCTATGGTTGTGAACCAAGGTTGTTTACCTACATTGATGTTTGCAAATTTTATTTAGAGTATCTTGGGAAAGTATTGATGTATTCTTTGATAGAATGTAGACAGGGATAGTTTTCTTCAGGAAAGTTTGAGAAAAACTTTATAGTTGGTGGGTATGAAGGTACCATTGGAAGAAATTGAAGTTTTCAAAATGATGCACCATAGTCCAATGCTAGGAATGCAGATTTTTTGTTAATACATCTAGGGAAAGTCAAGGATACAAAATAGTGATAAAGTGACAGTGTCTCTTAAGGGTATTAGTTCAGTGCCAACACTGGAGTATCTCAATCTCTCTATTAATGCCTTTGAAGGTTTGATGCTAGATGTACTTGAGAAGAAATGAAAATTTGAATCTGTTAATATTTCTTTCAATTTGTTGTTAGAAAGGTACTTAGTGCTAGGTTTAAAGAGTGAAATCATTAATTATGAACTAACAAAAGTATAGTCAAAGATAGAGGGAAAACAACAATAAAATGCATAGGATAGACCAGAAAATGGATAGTATGTTGTGAAATAGAGACTAAAATTAGCATTAAAGAAGTCTTAGGACATGAACATGTGTCATTCCCTAGGAGGTTTCTGACCATTTCGAACTATTCCTCACATGTCCTATAAGCATGGGATATGAAATTGTAGTAGTTGAGTAGAATTGATGAGCATTCATGAACATTTGCAAGCATATAGGGATGTTGGTTGAGAAGATGTAGGGGTAGTTTTGACCTAGTTTTGGAGCATTTGAGGGCACGTAGGACCTATTTTAGGGGTCTTAGTTGTTGGATAAGGTCAAGGAAGGAATTTTTTCAACACTATAATATCTTTTGGAGAAGTTTAAGGGGCTGAAAAGTAGGGATTATTGTTTTGGATGACCAAAGGAGCTTGACCCAACAAGATGAAGTGAAGAATTATCCTTCTCTCTCTCTCACATGTTCCTATTCTCATGCAAGCTATTGCGCAGTTGTAAGGATAATCTTTCAGGCCTTTTTTCATTTAGTTCTTGCTATTTACTAGTTGCATATTATAACTTTTATGAGTTCTTTCAAGCATGAATAGTATTGTAACTCATTTTTAGACTTGTACAAGTTGTAAAAAACACCTTTTATCAATAAAATTCAGTTGATTTTACCTTCTCAAAGCTTGTTTCATTGTGTGAAAAGTGAAGATTGATGAATGTACTTGTGAAATCTTATGTGCTTCCTCTTATGTATGTCTCTTGCATCTCCTTTAGGCAAGATAGATAATATCTTCTATGTAGGTCATATGATTGTTTCAAGGATAGAAGCAACAACAAGTTGTGAAATCTTCTTTCCTTCTTGAGTTGTGAGTGTCCCACCTTTCTATGAAACACTTATGCATAGGTATGATGAAATTTTGAGTTGTGTTATGCTACAACTGAATCATTGAGCAATTGTGTGTGTTAAACAAGTTATAGGTTTGAGAAAACAATTTGATGCATTGCTTAGTTAGTTATAGTTAATCATTTTTAGGAATTTAAAAGTTATTTCCAATCTCCTTCTTACCCTTTTCCTTCAAAATAAGTAGGATTGATCAAGTTATAGGTGATCAAGCAAGAGTAACCAACCTTCTCTGGAGGTTCATTCCAATTTTTAGGCAACCCATAGGCCTAGGAATGCTCCCATGTATCAACAGGTACTTGAGTTGATAGATTAGCTTTAGGTGCATACCTTGTTGATAAAAATTATACTTCCTAGGTATAGCATACAATATTTTCTAGTTTACACAGGAACTTTGCATAAAAATATTTCCAAGCTATTCCCTTCATTGGACAGACAACCTAGTCCTAGGGATATCTTAATAATATAAAGTGTAGCTACATAAGCTTCTTCTATTCATAGATTGAATATTTATAATAACGGACTCCAAATAGTAATATATGTCACATTAATAAGTGGTTCTCATCAAGAGAATAGCCACATCAATGGTTGAACTCAATCAAAAAATAATCATAACAATAGATGATTCCATTTGAGAGTATAATCCCCTTAGTAAAAAGAGTTATTCAAAGTAGAATCTTGTCAACAATGTAACTTCATTTCAAGAGTGTAAAGCAACTAACCAAGTAGCCACTTTAACTCAATAGATAATCCCTCCTATGGTTCTAAGCATATAGTACTCCATAAACTTAAGTGAACAACTTAATCACTTAGGTGAGTTTTAACCTTGACATATCCTAATTCTTATGATAAAACATCATCTAATGAATAGTCCATTCATAATGTTAATCTAAACCTATATGTTCCATACAAGACCAATTAATATACCTAACCATGTAGAGTAATCCCAACCTATAGGTTTCAATGGTAGTCAAGTACTTTCCTCAGTCTAGTAGGTAACTCTTAATCTAGGGTTTCCCCAAATAAAATTCTCAACTCATTAGGTTGTTCCAAACCCAGGATTTCATTTGAGAGTGACGTATGACCAAGTGATCAGTTTAGTAAAGATACTTGAAGTGGTTCTTGATCCTATTTAGGATCTAGGACTAAATGCTACAGAATGCTTAACGTAAAAGATCAATTATTACAACGTTTAACTTAAGTGATTACAAATTTAAATGCTCAAATGAAATAAATGAACATAAAATAATTAAATGCCAAGAATAAGAAGAGAGGAAGGAGGCAGAGCGAGCCAAAGGTGATAGGGTTGTCCTAAAGTCGTCTGGGTCCCTCTCCAATGGAGGACCGATCCGATTAGCTCCAAAAATCAGTTACAATTGAGGCAGCATCATCCCCTTCAAGCACATCAAAAGCACAACATCACTTCGATATACAAGAACAATACAATTCATCTCTCGAGCATTCTCTCGTTCTCCACTTGGACTTGGAAAAACAAGGCCTATACCCCTCCTTTTTATACAAAAAGTTTGCCTAATTAGGCCTAACCACTCAATTAATTGCATATCTTCCTCTATCATGTCGTATCACTCTTCTAGTATCTCCATTTTGGCTTATGGTTCAGGTTGTTAGAGTTGGTTTAAAATGTTTGTGGCTTAAAAGCCATTTGTTAGGCATTCGGCTATCAGTTCGATAACAAAATAAACCTATGCCATTACATATTCAGACTGTCTGCGCGGTGCAGTGGTAAGTAAAGATTTTGTTAGGAAGGTGGTCGGCGGTTCCAACCCCGCCGACCACGTTTTACCACCCGTATCAAACAAATACAACAATAAAAGAAACCGCTCTCCGTAAATGGTTAAGGCACCCATCGCGGGTGCAACGGTAGAACCGCCCGGTTGTTTCAGCGGAGATCCCGGGTTCAAACCCGACTATGACTTTTGTTACAACCGACAAACCACCTCGCGCAGGGATAGAATAACGCTAAGCACAATACAATGCCACGTGTCAA
>VDFB02094122.1:0-18570 GCA_007258455.2 Sequoia sempervirens
TGAATAGAAGTTTTCAATTCAAGGTTTTGAGGAGAAGGCTTTAGGTTTTGAGATATTTTTTCTAAAATAGGGTCAATGAGACCATTTTCTATTGTAATGCGTCATTTTAGTTGATAGCTAGGTGTTTAGAAGGTCAAGTTTGCAAAAAGTGCAAAATATTGAAAAAAGATGTAAAGTTGCTAAAACATTGCAAAATTGTTTTAGGGAAGGCAAATGGTCATAGCATTTCAAAAGGAAGTTGTAGGAATTAGGAGAGTTATTTTGGAGGGAAAAATCACAAATAAGGTGGAAACCATCAATGTAAGTTGGATTTTTGAAGATTTGGAAGATTGGAACATTAATAATACTCTATTTTTCTCTACTTTTTATTGATTTTTTGAGTTTGCAGTGACTGTATGGCCCATACAACTACTTAATGTAATAAATTTGTTTTGAATTCATTTTAAGGTGTGAGTTGGCCACTTATTGCATTTTATTTGAGCATACAACAATGGATTCGATGTAAGTTTGAGAAAATTCTTTGTGACTAGTTTTATACCCTATTTTAAGGGTTTGTAGCCTTTAAAATGTAAACTCAACCCATTCCACTTTTTGTGGCTCTTGTAACTTATGGAATGGGATTGCAAGATCAATAAACAAGTGAGGGAATGTTGAGAGAGTGCAGGGGAGGCCTGAAAATGTGTTGGGCATGAAGCTTTAGAGTGGAAATTGGTGTTTTCCAAGTGGAAAAGAGAGGTTTTGATATGGTAATGAGTGAAATAGGTTGGGGAAGTGTTGTTTCTTATTGAATTGAGTATGTGTAGAGGTTTTAAGATTGGTTTGAGGTGGTGGCAAGTTTGATTGAGGTCTGAAAATGTGATTTCCATTAAAACCCTTGATTTTTTGCTATAAAAGACAATTTTGAGTTTAGGTATATTGGAGGGTGGATGTCTGAGAATAAATTATGGAATCTTTGGTTTGGTCACCTATAGAGAGCTTCCCAATTGAGTTTTTAGTGAAAGGGAAAGTTTAAGGTAGAGTCCCTTTGTAAAAGTGACCTAATTTGAGGCCTATTTGGTGTTAAAAGCATGATTTGAGAGAGTTGTATCAAAGTAACCTATTGAGTGGTTGTGGTATGTTGTTGAGTATCTTGATGGGTGTTTGAAACCCTAATGATCCTGATTTGAAAGGACAACACCAAGGAGATATACCTGATTGGCCATTTAGGCCAAATTTTCAAAGCAGCTATACTCCAAACTATCTTCCCATCCCAAATAACTATAGACACTCATTTACCAAACCAAAAAACCTCCAAATCCACAATCCTTAACCTGAGAATAACTCCTTTAAGCCCACTTTTACAAAACCCTCATTTTTAACAAGTTTAGGGTGGGTTTATTGAAAATCCTATTCCCACAACTCATAACACCTTGCCAAAGCATCAAACATGCTTAAAAGAACCTGCACATGCTTAAAATTCCCTCACAAACTACCACCCCAAAGTATTTCAACCATTTCCACTCTTAAGCCACTCAATTTCACTAAAACTCATCAAATTGCCAACTAGGGCATCACACCAAACCACTCAACTCAACTCACCTCCCCTGCTCCAGAAACCATACACATATGGTCCCTACCCCTAATTATGCCATTCCACTAGGTTAAAATAGGATAAAATGGGTAGAATGTCTAAAATATCATTTTTACACACTCAACTACTTGCATTTGACCACTTTTTCCCCAAGCGAGAATTCACCGCCATGGGGAAAGGCCTCTAAAATAGCAAAAAATGAGAGAGATTATTGTAGAGGGGCCCAACACAATCCAATAGGCTTAGATGACAAGTTTCTAAGTGTCACGGTGTTTGAATGCAAGCATGTTGAAGTTTGTAGCCATTTTGCACTTTGGACTCTTAAGGGATTCTGTCGGTTGAATGTAGCTCAGAGCAATTATACATGTTTCAGTGCAAAAGAGGACCATGCCTAGCATAAACGTACCCACTCAGACGCGTTGGAACAGTCTTTTTGGTCACACGGGTAGCAAAATAAAATTTGTACCACTTTGCAACTTTCAACTACTTTGTTTTGGCCACTTTTAAGCCAAGCAAAATTAGCTTCCGGAAAATGCCTCCCCAAGATAAGCGGCGAGAGAGAGGTTATTGTAGAGGGCCCAAAAAAAAATCCCATAGGCCTAAACGACCATTTCCAGTGTCATGGTGTCCTATGTTCGAAGTTTGTAGTCGTACATGCTCACCACTATATTTCCATTTGATGAAGTTTATTATCAACAAACTATTGTTGGAATCTGGGTGAACCTATCAAATAGGCTGCAAATTCTTATCATGCAACCGGCTTTCACGACCAAGTGTTAAACTTATCGAAACAATGAGCCGCTTCGTCGATTAGTCATCATGAAAATGGATCCTGGTTTTGTCGGGCGTTGAAAGGGATTAGATCTATCTATCGACAAAAATAAACAAAAACAAAATTGGCATGCCTCTTCAAACATCATGGTAGGAACGGAATGTCGTAATTCCATCTATCTCTTGATGAAAAACAAAACAAAACAAAATTGGCATGCCTCTTCAAAGCATCCGAGAAGCAACAATGGTTTTGTTAGAATATTGGCGAAAAGAATACGTCTATCGTGAAAAATAAACAAAAAAAAATTGGCATGCCTCTTCAAAGTGTCAAAACAACAACACAAGTTCATCAAAATTGTGTTGAACTAGACAAGTCCTTATGACAAAACTTTCATCACAACTATAGTAAATTCTTCAAACATTTTATGTTGGTTCGTCGGTTACATTCTTCGAAATTGTGACAAGACAATGCAATTTTTTTTTTTCAAAATATTCTTTCAAATGTTGGCATTCTTTCCAAGGTGCTCTTGGCTGCTTTCAATGGGTATTATTCTTACTATCTTTTCATCCATATTTCGTATTTTCCTTCTTGATGGATGAAATTAAGTGTCATTCTATAAAATTCTACATCTTTATTGAAACATCAGGTAAAAGCTTCAATAATTCTATATAGTTCAAGAAAAACTTCAAGGTTATTAATTCATGTCATTCTATACATTCTACAAATCTAAGTGAATGCAACTAATTTGCAAATACTACGAGCCATTTGAAGACTTAAGAGCAATAAATGAGGAAGATCTAGAGGAAGAATTACAAGCGTACGAAGGAAGATTTCCGTAAGGCCCAAGGTGCGGAGGAAAACCAAAGTGATGAGGATTTAAGGAATTGGAGGTGACGGTGGCATAGAAGTACAATTGAAATTAATAGCTCAAGCTGGCAAAGTAAGGAGAGTTTTAATTGCACCAAAAATGAAGTTTTTTAAGTAAGGCAGTGGTTAATTTGGTTGAAGAAGTAGAGTGGTGATGTGAAGTGGAGAAGTTGGTTGGAAATATGGTGATGGAGGCAAGCTTTTTACTATCATCACACAAAAAACTAGGCCCATTCAAAGGGAAGGCCTCCATGAAGAGGTTGTGTGGGATCTTCTTATTTAAATAAAAGGAGGCAACACAAGCTATGAAAATAATGCTTGAAGAAGGATTTGAGAAATTGTCACACACGTACCGAACGAACTCGGATATTTAGTCACTAATAATGGTGTGGGGGTTGGACATAGGGGAGCTAGTGAAAGAAGTGCAGAGAGTAATGCAAGCTCTAGTGCCAAAGGCATTTTTGGGTGATATGGAATCAATTTTGCAGCGAGCAATACCTGGTGTTGGGCTGGAAAAGGAGGAGGGTCGGGATGGAGGTGGCCTAGAAGTGATGAATTTAAACCATATGTTTATAAGATGGCCAAAGGGAAATATGATAGATAGTTGGAGGAAGGATGCAGAACAAGGTTGGAAGGTGTTAAAAATTTGTGCAGAGTTGGTGGAGCTGGAAACAACATTGGTGGATTTGAATGATTAGCGAGGGAGGAATTGTGAAAAATCATGGGCCTACGTTTGTAGAAGAAGGCCAAGCCATTGAATGAAATCATGCTAATGGAGTCGGGTGAACCCTTGGAAAAAACTGTATAATTTTTTTTACTATAATGGGTTTTTGCTTAGTCTGGGTGGTTAGGAAGGGTAGTGGTTGTCTGGTGGTGTAATGTCTTGAACAACAGTTGTTTTTTGAAGTGTTGGTTTAAGTGTAGGTGGTTGGATACTACAAATTTTGGCTGAATGGGAATGCAGGAAATGTAGTGTTAATTTTTTGATACTTGGTGCATGGGTTTGTGAATTAGTGTTATAAATGTAACTCTTTTCAACTTTCAATAAAACAAAAACTTATTACTGCTATAAATGTAACTCTTTTCTATCCATCTATGACTATCCACCTGCTAAGCTGCAAATTGCTTCTTGTAATTAGAGTTTCTAATAGTACATTGTAATTGATGTGTATCCAGACCCATTACCAATCAATAAACAATAATCAAATTCATGAGATAACAATAAAAAAGTATAGCCTCTCTTATGGAAATACTTACCTACAACACAAAATAATCAGTTGAAGTATATTCATACAAGGTGGATGCAAAAAGACCTACATGAGCACACAGATGCAAGAAATTTATTCCTCAATAATGTGTGCCAAAATAAAAGTTCTAGAGTTTTGGCATATACTAGTAGTACTGCAGTTTTGGCTTCATAATGCAATGAGATAACCAATTTGATCATTATTTATAAAATGACACACAACATTGAAAAAAACACTGAAGAATACTCACTATTCAAGGTAACATTGAGATAAGTAATGAGTGTCGACTTCTACTAATCCCCACACACAAAAACAGAGATTAGCCCATGAATTGTCTTCATTATGTGCTCTTGACCAGAAGAAGAAATACCCAACCACTGAAAACATTAGTCTATGACAATATAGGTAGAGTAATAATTTTTATGTAATAGAAAGTACCTAACCTTCAATATTTATCAATTTCCTAGTTTTAGATACTATAGGAGGGAGAGGGAATCGTGTTTGGCAAGTGGAGTAATCTAGACTCTTGAAAATGCATGCACATGGGATGCATTGAACATGATGAGCATTTAAGCAGATGTTGCAATTTTCATTTTCAAATATAAATAAATAAAAAATATCTCAAAATAAAATTGAAACTAAATGAAGCTGAAATTTAAACAGTGAGTAGAATAACAATTCATTGATTCCCTAAGCATTTGATAGACTGATAATCAAAAAAATAATGTAAAGTCTAATTTAGGCCTCAATGTTTGAGCATGGAATATGCCAACAACACCATCAAAGAAACTAGAAAATACTAATTGACTATGATAGGAGTAGGTAGCATTAGATATTGCACCAAGAAGCGAGACAAATGGAACCCACTACAAAAAGTCATCAAAATGCAAACTACTAGTTAGGAAAATATAAAAACAAGTAGCTATGACCAGGATGAAGAGATCTCCCAACATGCATAATAAATAAATAAAAGGTAAATGCTATAAAAAATATTTACTCTTTCCATTATCAGATGGTGTGGAGAGTGATGGAAAATTTCAAAACAAATGAAAATAGTAATCTACTTTAAAAGGTGTTCAACAAATTCATGGTAGAAACTTTCCTTTTCTAATGCATACAACACAATGATACATTTCCTCTTCTTTACTTTCTACTCTAGTGTAATAACAATATGAACACATACATGCACACTGGCTATTGGTGCATTTTATTGAATAAATGGAAACAAGGATATAGTAACCTAACCACAATGGGCAGCACTGCACCATGTGGTGGATCAGTAGAAGATCCTTCTAAAATGATGCACTGTTCTCAAGCTATTGCTTTGTTCTAGAGTTGAAATTGTTTCTATGATTTTGACTAAAATACTACAATTTGGAGTATGATTGAAATCACTTGAATTAGTTGTCAACCTTTTGGCCAACATTAACATACCATCATAACAATGAATAAAGTGAAAATGTTCCTCCAGAAAGCAATGAAATATTAGAGCATATAAAATTTGGATATTTGGATTTCCCATTGCAAAAACTAATAATTACCTAATTAACCTACAAAAATATAAACTTTAGCTTAACACCAGATATAATCCTTTGATAATCCATCCAAATGATGAAATGATGCCTAACAAATACTATTGGAACTTTATGATAACATGCATACCCAAAATTTCCTTATCATTAATACTCAAAGTTTCTCTCTTTCGGTCATTTTCCTACTTTACTATTGGACCTTTATTATATCATGCATAGCCAAAATTTCCTTATCATTAATACTCAAAGAAAATCTCTTTCAATCACTTTCTTGCTTTCAAAAATAATAAGCCATTCATTCTACATAAGAACTCCCCCTATGCTTTTTTAGGGTATGGAAGCGTATTTAAGAAGTGGTGCTTGTTTGCATGGATAATGGTAATATGATAGAATAGTGACAAAAGGAATTGTTAGTGGTTGGAAACTATTGTATTCATGTTGAAAAAGATGTTTCAAAGTTTAGGATAAGGTATAGAAGGCAATGTATGTTGTTTTTAATGATTTAGGTATGGTGAATCTAATATGCACGAATGATGACTTGAATGTGAAAAGGACAGTAAGTTGAAATGGATAGAGTTGTGAAGTAGATGATTTATTGTTTCTTTCGAAACATGATGAGCCTATTGTCTTGAAGGTCTAATAATTGGTTATAGTGAGAAGGTATAGATGGTTGTGAATGTGCTTTGGTGATTTTCTATAGGTGTTTGATTGTTTTTCCTTGAAGGGATACAATTGCAATGCATATTGATATGATGTAAAGTAGAGGATGTGAATGGTTCTCTAATCAAGTTTTGATGTTGTAAAGTAGATGATGTGAATGGTTCTCTAAACAAGTTTTTGATGCAATGACATACAAAAGGAACAATGTTGAGAGAACAAATGCAAGAAAATAGATCATAGAGTAGGAGACATAGAGCATGATTTTTTTTGTGGAAAGACTTGTGCCATAAAATTTTTATGGACAGACTTGGAGGCATGAAGCATATGAGGACATGAGTCTTAGGTTTTACATGCTAAATTTCAAGACATGGAAATTGATAATCCATTAATAACATATAACATTCATTCATTAACATATAGCATTCATTCATTAACATATTCACATTCATTCATTAACATATAACATTCATTCTTTTAGTTTTTACATATTATCAAAAATATGGTTGTCATAATATGATTACAATCACTATTTTTTGTTTTCTTTTTTGAAGCTAAAAAAAGCTAAAGTGGAGTGTCATTTTCTATATCATCTGTCCCCCCTCTAGTTGTTCTACCCTTTGCTCATGATCTTAATGTATGCAGTCGTAGTCGACATGGGTCGCGTATGGGGGGTATGCTGCAATAACAAAGAAATGTTAAATTGATATGTTTTATTATTATTTTTACGGTATTTACGTTAATTAAAAGAAACGTTAAATTGGTTCTCTTTTACGATGTGTGAGAAAGCATCCATGCTCACGTCTTTATGCTTATAGCGCCATTAACAACATGTTGAGAACCTACAGAAATCTGTCACGGGTTGGCTTGAGGTTACATTAATTAATACACCAATTGCAATTAAATATGTTTAAAAGAACATTAGAGTGGTCTTCTTTACTTGATGGGGATACATCATGTTCTTTATCTTCTCTAGCCTGATCATGCTCAACATGTTGATCACACTCTACATGCTCTAAAGTTGAAACATGAAAGGTTACATAATTAATACACCAATTGTAATTAAAGATGTTTAATTGTATTAATCCATACTACATTTTGTATAGCACATGAATACATCTAGTATTAGGATGCACACCATGACTTTGATTTGCAGGTTGTGCTCCACCATCACCAGGCTGCATTCCAATGTCATGTGTAGTATTATCATTGCTTGTCTTTTAAAAAAAATAGGCACATAATTACTTTATGGTGGAAATTAATATTGAATAGATTGCCCAAGTATTCAATTTTAAATAAACTTTATTGAGTTTATTTACCTGTGTGTTGGATGTAGTGGAAGATTATGTTTGCCCAGTTAAGACTCTTAAGCGTTCAACCATGGCTCCATAGCCTTGCTGGAAGGCAATCTTCAAGTCCTCTTCTATGGGCATGGGCACTCTGTTGGATTCAGAGCCCTTCATTTTTGCATAAGATCATGAATTTTGCTTCTATGGTGTGATCAAACTAAAATTGTTTGCAATTTATTATTTGGATGCAATATTTCATTTATTGATACTTACAATTCGTGAGGCTAATTTCATATAACCACCAGAGCCAAGTTTGTGTTGCCTGTTTTTTTCTAGTCTTGATTTTGTTGCCTTTGATGTGTCAGGCAACCTATGAAAAGTTTGGAATGCGTTAGATTATGTAAAAAGAAAGAGTAATTAGTAAATAATTACATTGTTGATAGTATCGCATACCTTCCTTGGCTGGATGGCATCTTTCCTTTTTTCTTTTCAGTCTTCTCCTTTCCATCCAACACTAGGTCCTTCCACTCCCTCTCTAGAATCATGGGAGGATGCTCATACTTTTTGTTCTTCTCTAAATGTGACCTATATTGATCCATCACATAATTTAGATAGGTACCAAGTTTTTTTAAGGACATGGTTCGGTTGAATGTTTTATCACCGAATAGAACAACTAAATGGTTAATGAGCTCATCTTTTAAATTTTGATTTTTGGCATTCCACCATATACGTATGGTGGGCCCAAAGAGCTCCAATGTAATATCACTTAGATGTTTATAAAAAACATTATTTCCTACAAAATGATCATGGGATCATTAGTCTAAAAATAGTGATCAACAAGTAGATTTCAATTGGATTATATATAATAATAATTAAAATATTTTAAAGTACCTAGGACCTTCTCTATCTTTATGGGAATGAAATCCTCGGTCACCACAAATGTGACCAGAAATGTTCTTGTGATAGTAATACGGCAAGATCCAAGAAATGTTGCTAAAACATCACGAGTACTAGTGGCCTCTACATCCCTAGGTACATGTCATGACGCATGTTCAAGTATGTGTTCACTGCTAGAGGGTGTACTACCAGATGCCTGCATGGTATGTGTTACTGACATTTCATACAACAATATAGGCATGGATGATGGGGTCAAATGATGTGATGTATGCATAAGAAGATCAGGATGGACACTTGTACCAACCCCTACTCCTCAGGCAGCACCTGCAGTACCCTGATCATGGCCAACAACATCATGAGGACGCAAAAAATCCTATAAAAATAACACATATTTTAGTTCATGACATAAAAGAGTACAAAATATAAAACCATGAATGAAATTATGCTATAATTAAAGACCTCATGACAACTTACTTGCAAGTTTTGTGCTCTCTTAGTTAATATTTTAACCCTCTCTCTTATCTCATCTGTTTGAGGCATTATGAATAACAACTAAAGGATTTCTTCATTGCATTTTTTTTGGGTCTTCTTTATCATATCAAGAGGATTTATTGAATATGTGATGTCATCATCACATAATAGTGACTGAACCTCCCTATGGATGCTCTCCTCTACTCTTGATGCCTTTCCCCAATCAGCCGACTACAACAAGAATATTAAAAACAATATTGAAATTAACCCAATAAACTTATGAAAAAAACATAATAATAAAACATTTTGCTTATATCTAATTTGTACAATTAGAATGAGGTAAACCTATTGGGTAGAAGCACTTGAAGATGCATCAAGATCTGTGCTCTGGACTGGAGCCTTACCGGTACGATCAATTTCCCGTTGCAACAAAAAATAAATATAAAAAAACATTACCAAAATGAAACCAATAGACTTACGAAAAAAATAATAATAATAAAATGGTATATTGGAGTCATTAATTGGAGGTTGGGTAAAATGGTATATAGTACGTACCAACCCCATAGTAACTATGTTTGTAACTAAGCAATTCAAATTGTAATCGATTAGTAACTCTTCCCCTATAGTTATTGATTCTATCACACATACGAATACACGGTTTCGCATCAATATGCAATTGGGTTGCTTATTTTTTGACCCAAGTCATGTACTATTTATAAACCCTACAATATTCCATAATTCTTTTGGTCTTCCATCAATGTACATAGCCACTCCTTTATTTTGATCCTTATCTTTTAGTTGTATATAATTTGCTGACAGTGCATACTACACATACTTTGTGTATATCAAACTAGCTACATCCAATCTTTGTAACTGTAACAGGGTCTGACATACTCCATCAATTCAGTAACTTTGTCATAATAGACCTTTATGTCGCCCATGCAAATAGGCCCAAACCATGTAATGACAATAATGCTATGCACATATCCTCTCCGCTGATACAAAAAATTAGTTTTTATTGGAGGAAGTTCCTTGGGTACCCATTGTTTCCATAGATGTTTGTGCCTCAAGGGCACCTTGATGTCGCCTACACTCTCATCATCATAAGAACATGACCCCCCTTCAGCAAGAAAAAATTCCATGTGTTTACGGAATATTCTTCTAATCTTTTGACCTTTAGTTGATCTCCCTCTTTTAGACCTACTACATGTCTCACTTTCCTCTTCGCTTCATGAATTTCCCTCACTCAAGGAACACAAATCTAACAAATACCTATTTGGTGGTACCTACACTCATAAGGATGTTGGATGAATTTCTTTCATGGTGATGTGATCCCAAGGTGACATTATGATTAATCTATCATTGCATCACTAGAATTTGACAAGTTATAAGGTAATCAAGTCTTGATAGATTGCAAGTTATTGTTACTACCATCCAAATGTGTCCATCACAAATCAAATCTACTTAATGTTTTAACTCCCAAACTTTGTAACAAGTGTTAAATGTGACTATGGTCCACCAGTTACACAACCAAGGCCTAAAATGTATTCTCTAATTGTAATCAAAGGACTTTTTCTCTTCATTCAAGTAAATAAACTTGAAGGGAAACACCACCAAGTGGTTTATTGGACACCTACATGACTAAAAATAGCAGAAAATTTACATTTAATTTTCATATGTCTAAGTGGTTAATGGGGAGGGAGTGTGTACTAGGCTTGGTTAAGTCATCATAAGTTATGCTTTGGCAATAAAAAATGTTTAAGTCATCTTAAATCTTCCTATGTCTAATTGCTAGAAGACTTTTGGTATGTTTTAAGGTAGGATCAATGGTTGCATCAATGTTCTAGTTCTCTATGACAAGGTTTTAACATCTTCAAATAGTGAAATTTAGTGCTCATAGTCATTTGAAACAACAAAATTTTGATTATGTATGATGGTAGGATTTGATAACTTAAAATAATTGGCTACCCAACAAACTTAAAGTTAAAAGAAACTTTTTTAGTTTAAGGGGTTAGCGCTTTCTTTCATCTTTGCATATTGGTTTGATGCTTCAAATGATACATTTCTTATCCCACTTCTATCATATTGTATTCCCATCCCATTTCAATTGTTGCAATTTTTGGAGGAGTTGATACAAAAATTTCATATCAAATACCATGTTCTTGAAGCAATTTTCTATGTTTTTACTATTTTTGTAAAGTTCTTTTGTGTTGTATGGATCCATACAAGCTTGAAATGCTCTGAGATCATTCGTGTAGATAAATATATGTGTTCCCTTTCATTTTCATTTGTTTTGAAGTGCTAAATCACTATTTTGTGGGAGAAAACAATCAAATACAGGGATTGCCCTATTTTTCCTATGTAAGGGTTTGAGGGCTAAATAGAAATGACATCCACCAATCCACTCACTATCTTGGAATTGTAACTTGGTGGATTGGTGTGAAACATGGTATGATAGAGGTTCATTTCATTTAGGGGTCTATTAAAGCAAGAAACTTGGCATTGAATTGATGTCCTAGGGCTAATAGGGGAAATTTTCTTGTGAATTTGTAGTTGTTAAGTCAGGGTTTATCAATTTGATGGATATCTTGGTAGAGTCATGGTGACACTATTTGATGGTCCAATCTCTACTTCAAAACAAAAATATCTATAAAAACTATAAGAGCTATAATGGGATGGAATTAAAGGAACCTTCATATGAAGGATCTTCTAATGAAGGACTTGTGAATTAAGGTCTTCATTTGAAGGTCCTTCATGCAAAGGTTCCTTTTATAAAGCATTTTGGACATGAAATATTTAAAATATAAAATGCCTTCATGTGAAAGTCTTGACATGGCATCATTTTTGAATGAAGGTTCTTCATTCAAAGGTCATGACAACATCACCTTCAAATGAAGGTTCTTCATTCAACTGGTATTTTGTAATTTTGAAATTTTGGGTTATTTTTTTGCCTCATCCCACAAGTGGGACACACTATTTTGCAATCACTCATTAACAAAGAGATGAATGTGTGATAATAATTTAGGGTTAAAAATAAATCCATTTGAGCATTTTTATAAATGAAAGGACATTTGATGCAATCATATGCCTTTTCAAAGTTTTAACTTAATAGTAAGGGCATCATGAGTAGTTTGTTGGGCCCATTCAACAATCTCTGATGCAAGGATTCAACTAACTAGATTGACATGAGCACATGAAGGATCAATAAGAAAAGGAAACTATAAGTTCAAGTTGTGCAAGATGATTGAAAGGGGAGGGACAAACATAAATATTGGAGGAAAAATAAAGATAAAGTGGTCAAGTTCACTAAGCTTGTAGAGAGAGGTAAGTCTACAATTGCTTCAGAGTCGTGCGATGAAGGCTATGTGTGATGAAATCCTAGAATTCAACCAAGATGTGGGTATATTATGGGAGTTTTTCCAAGACCTGAGGATGGTCAATAAAAATATGAAAGACTAAGCTATTTTATTTTTGTCTTATCTTATACAATTTTATGAGAATGGGGGTGCCAATGTACAAGAAGATCTTTAGAAACTAGGCATGAAAATTGTAGGTTAAAGAGAATGGGGGTGCCAAACTTACAATACTCATTGTCCCTTGGTCGTCAATTTTCCCTAAGTGCCCTCAACCTCATCCTCGGCGCTAGTATTGACCTTGTTTTCACTCCTCCAAACTCTTTGTCAGTGTTGGTATTGACCTTGTTTTAAATCCAAACTCTTCCTCGACGTTGGTATTGACCTTGTTTCCACTCCTCCAAACTCTCCATCAACATTGGTATTGACCTTTCACTTCTCCAATTTAATGAGCTACAACCTAGTTTCATTAGGTTTTAGAGTATGCTAATTAAATTGAGAATTATGGCACCATTTAGCTAGGTTTTAATATTCTACAATATAGTTAAGTATATATTAGCTATATTGTACATAATAAATAATATAATTATTCAACTTATAATAATTATATATTATATTCTTTAACAAAATTATTAAATACATATAAAATTATTATAATTAATAATAAGTTTATTTTTATATAATACAAAATATAATTAATATAATATATATTTAATATAATAGTAATATTAGATTGCATTATAACAATATAATTATATTTATTATTATATAATAGTATATATAGGCTTTTACTTGATATTTTAGAGGATTTTACCATTACACTACAACTGGTTTACCATTAAATGGCAATTGAAACTTGTTTTCCAATGACACAATAGTGGTTTCCAGGCATGAGATTTGTTTCAAGCTCAAATCTCACAATATATGTAGCTTAATATTAGCTAATACAAAGAGAGATAGAAACTAAAAGGATAGATAATGAGAAAGTTATATTTTGAACTTAGATGAGAGAGAGAGAGAGAGAGAGAGTATGAGAGAGAGAGAAATATAAGAGATACAAAGGAAAAGAGAGAGAGGGAAAAGAGAAACTAAATTTTTATTGGTTGTTTCATGTCAACAATCCAAGGATGGCATGTTTCCCTGGGGAGTTATGTTCAAGGTAGCATGCCATTTGATTAAAGATATTATAATTCTCCTTTAAGACCTCTTCAATGCACCCATTACACACTTAAGGAGACAGATAAATATAGGGAAGAAAATATATAGAGAGAGGGAGATTATGAGAAACATACAAATAGAAAGGGAGACAAAGAGATAAAGAGAGGTAGAGAGATAAAGAGATAAGGATGAATAGATAGAGATATAGGGAAGGTGATTGCTCTACATATTTCTCTCCCTCTCCCCCTCTTATTTCTCTCCCTTTTCTACTTATCTATCTCCCACTCTTCTCTCTCTTCCTCTTCAACCTATCTCTCCCTCTCTTCTCTCTTTTCCTCTTCAACCTATCTCTCCCTCTCTCCCCCTCTTATCTATCTCTTCCCATATATCTCTATCTCTCTCTCCTTCACTCCATCTCTCCGTCCATCTCTCCTACTCTATATCTCTATCTCTATTTCTCTTTTTATCTCCTCACTCCTCTGTCTATCTCTTTCTATCCATATCTTTCTCTACCTCTATCATGATCTCTATCTCTTTCACCATACCCCTTTATCTCTCTATATTATCCCCTTTACATGTCTCTCCCTCTCCCTATATATATTGATCTATCTCTCCCTCTCTCCCCTATCTTCTTCTCTCTCTCCCTCTCTTCTCTCTTCCTCTTCAACCTATCTCTCCCTCTCTCCCACTCTTCTCTATCTCTCCTCTACCTATCTATATCTCTTTCTCCCTCCCCCTCTCCTCCTCCCCCTCCCCCTCTCTATCTCTCCATCTCTCCATCCCTACCCCCCTATCCATCGATTCTCTATTTCCACCTCTCTTCCTTTATCTTCCCATATATCTCCATCTCTCTTTCTCTTCCCAATATATATATATATATATATCTTTCACTCTATGATGCAGGAGCATCCAGTGGTGTAAGGGCAATCTTGCATTACCCAAAAATAGTTAAATTTCAAGTTTCTCAATTTTTAGATATTTTTACATTTTTGGATACCCTTTTCGTCATAATGAAATTCTCAATTTATTGTTTTTATTTTCTGTTCCTGGGTTGAAAGATATTGTAGTTTTAGTTTCCCATATTTGCACTTGAAAATCTTCCGAGTTAGATTTGAGGCACTTAGAGTTCCTGAAACAGCCCCAAAACTTGCTGAAATCTACGTAGCAAATTTCAAGCACATTGTTGACTTCGAGACCTTTCCAACAGTTCAAACAGTTCATGAATCGGAGTCTCGGATCAAAAGTTATGGCCTCGGGAAGTTGGCGCACTTTCTAGAAGATACAATTACAAATCCTCTTTTGAAATTTGAACTTCATGTTGTAAATTTTCGGTGCCAAACTGCCTAAACTCAAATTTGAATGTTTTTTTGGCTCCAAACTAATGAGGAGCTCTATTTATGGGTGGGTTTCTAATTTTTGGGTAACTTTTTGGGGGACAAGCTTGCATATTACGAAAGGGTTATTCTGTAGCTTTCTGTAACTTGCATGTGTTGTAGAACTTGGGGATTGAGATCCTCTGCATTTAAGAAGCTCCATTTTCTAAATAATAAAATTATTCTCTTATTTGTGGGTTATTTTCTGTGTCTCGGGCTATGCCCTCATCAAGTGGTATTAGAGCAGGTTTTCTTGAGCGTGTGAATAGATCGCCGATCATGAGGCAGTTCGCACCAGGACCGTGATTGTGGGTCGAGGTCAAGAAAGATGCCTCCAAGAGTGATGCCTGGTAGGCATGTTGGTCCTAGAGGTGGTTGAGGCAACAAAAATGTTGGTGGAAGAGATGCACTGGCAACCCTCCAGAGATAGATTGATGCGTTACAAGAGCAGTTGAGAAGAGGGTTAAACCCGAGGGAGGAAAGTGAGGATGAATGAGAGGAAGAAGGTTCAAATGTAGAAGAGGAAGAAGAAGAAATTGATCAAGACCAAATGTGGCTAATAAGGACCATTTCAAAGATTGGGAAAAGACCCAGAGCAGAAGTCCCCAGTTATTCTAGAATTCTGAACCTAGAGGAGTTGATTGATTGGATCAACAAGCTAGAAGAATATTTTGAGTATGAGGAAATAGAGGACCTAGATCGAGTTAAGTTTGTGGAAATGAAGTTGAAGGGCCATGCCAGTATTTGGTGGAAAGAGGTCCAGTTGGAAAGAAATCGAAGAGGAAAAGGAAAGATCACTAGATGGGATCGCATGGTAGAGAAACTGAAGAATCAGTTCATACCAGTGGACTACGAGTTAGATATGTTGAAGAAATTGCAAGGGTTGAAGCAAGGAAGTAGATTTGTGAAAGAATATACTGAAGATTTTCACAAGATAATCATCAGAATGGGCCACACAGAGGCCAATAAGGAGAAGGTAGCCCGATATCTTAATGGGTTACGATCGAGCATTCAAGAGGAGTTAAGCCTAGTCAGAATGACCACCATTGAAGATGTGTATTAGTTTGCTCTGAAGGTAGAAGAGAAGTTGAACAAAAGATTTGATGGCAAGAAAAAAGGACAAGGAGGTCAAAGCGAAAGGGGAAATGGAAGACCTTCAGGAAGCCGAAATGATGATGAAAAGAAAAGTGAAGATGTGGGTACCAGCCGAAGCCAAAGAAATGACAACTTCTACCGCCCTCATGATCAAAACAGTGGTGATTAAAGAGGTAGAGGATGAGGGAGATATGGACAAGGATTTGGAAGAGGTGGTTTCAGAGGAACGTGTTTCCAGTGTGGTGAAGAAAGGCATCGAGCCTATGAATGTCCACAACACCAAGGAAGGGCAAACAAAAGGCCAGAAGGTCATGGAAGGGTTGCGCATGCAGATGAGGAGGCCCAATCTGAACATTCCAATGATGCTGAAAGGGGAGAAGCCCTAGTGATTAGGAGAGCCCTAGTGACTGAGGAAAAGGAACCAGAACAAAGGAAGAATCTATTTCGCACAAGGTGCAAGTGTGAAGGAAAAAGTTGTGATATCATTATTGACGGTGGGAGCACTGATAATCTAGTGTCAAAGGAGATGGTCACAAAGTTGAAGCTGAAGAGGGAAAGGCACCCGCATCATGTCCGGATTGCACAGTTGGAAAGACCACAAGTTTGGTCAATGGTGCCTAGTAAAGTTCAGATGGGAACTACCATGATGAGGTACTACGTGATATCATCCCCATGGATCATGTCACATGTTGTTGGGGAGGCTGTGGCGATTCGATGGGGCGAGAGCTATACATGATA
Source organism: Sequoia sempervirens (assembly GCA_007258455.2). Classification (NCBI taxonomy): domain Eukaryota; kingdom Viridiplantae; phylum Streptophyta; class Pinopsida; order Cupressales; family Cupressaceae; genus Sequoia; species Sequoia sempervirens. The sequence continues at coordinate 17,020 of VDFB02094122.1, forward strand.
GCCATGCAAACACTTATTCCTTGACAAAGGATGGGGTTCGTCACAAGGTTAAACCCCTGAAGGAGACCGAAGAAAAGGTATGCAGTAGTGCTAGAATTTTGTTATGTAGATGGAAGAAAATTTTTAGAAGGTATGAAGCATGAGCGTGTGTGTTATGCATTGATTCCTAGAGTGAGTAAGGAGGATAGTGAGAAGGTTCCAGAAGAATTTTCTAGGATGTTGGATGAGTTTCAGGATATTGTTTCTGATAATGTACTTGAGGGTTTACCACTAATAAGGAAGATCAGACATCAAATTGATTTGATTCCTGGAGCTAGTTTTCCAAATAAGGCAGCTCATAGAATGACTCCAGCAGAAAATGAGGAGTTGAATAGACAAGTTCAAGAGTTGTTGAGAAAGGGTTTGATACAGGAGAGTTTGAGTCCATGTGTGGTACCTGCAATACTAGCACCAAAGAAGGATGGGGAGTGGAGGATGTGTACAGATTCCTGAGCCATAAACAAGATAACAATCAAGTGCGAATTTCCCCTACCAAGGATGGATGACCTGATGGATTGTTTGAGTGGAGCTCAGTACTTCACAAAGATTGATCTGAAGAGTGGGTATCACCAGATCCGAATTCGAGAGGGAGATGAATGGAAGATTTCCTTTAAGACCAAAGAGGGCCTGTACGAGTGGTTAGTCATGCTTTTTGGGCTAACCAATGCACCGAGCACATTCATGCGGCTCATGAACGAGGTACTAAAAAAATTTCTATGAAGTTTTGTTATTGTGTATTTAGATGATATTTTGATTTTCAGTAAGGCATTGGATGAGCATCTGATGCATATTCAGAGAGCCTTTGAGAAGTTAAGAGAAGAGAAACTGTTGATTAATCTGAAGAAGTGCAGTTTTGTGAAGAGGGAGTTAGTGTACTTGGGGTTTGTTGTCTCGGCCGGAAGAGTCTCAAGATGGACCCGAAGGGTGAAGGCTATTTTGGAATGGCCTGCAGAAGCTGCTACCCGAGGTGAGATCTTTCCATGAGTTTTGGCTAGTTTTTATAGAAAGTTCATTGAAACTTTAGTAGTATTTGTGGACCACAGATGATGAAACAATGAGAGGGGATAGAAAATAATTCAAGTGAAGCACTGAAGTGGCAAAAAGTTTGAACTATTGAAGCAGAAGGTGATAGAGCAACCTGTTCTAGCTCTCGCAGATTTCAACAAGGCGTTTCAGATGGATTGTGATGCTAGTGGTTGTGCCATTGGAATAGTGTTGAGCCAAGAAGGTAAGCCCATTGTCTATTCGGTGAAAAATTAAATGATGCCAGAAATTACACGTATATGATCGAGAATTTTTATGCAATAGTTCAAGAATTAAAGAAATGGAGACATTATTTGTTGCCGAGGGAATTTGTTCTATATACTGATCATCAGGCCTTGCAGTACCTAAATAGTCAGGGAAAATTAAATCAGAGGTATATGGAATGGGTAGAGTTTTTGCAGAGTTATACCTTTGTTTTGAAACATAGGAGTGGAGATCAAATAGGATTCACAGATGCCTTAAGTAAAA
>VDFB02094124.1:0-33605 GCA_007258455.2 Sequoia sempervirens
TTATTCCTTGTGTTATCATAGTAATGTGACTAAAGAAAAAAATTCCCTTTATATTCATGGTTATGTGGATTCAGACTGGGCAGGTGATGTTGATAGCAGACGATCCACTAGTGCTTATGTGTTTACTTTATTTGGTGGTGCAATCGGCTGGATGAGTAAGCGACGGGTTGTGGTTGCTTTTTCCACTACAGAAGTAGAGTATATGGAAGCTACTCATGCTTGTAAAGAAGCCATTTGGCTTAAGAGACTATGTTCAGATATTGGAACAAAACAAGGTATAATGACAATTTATTGCGACATTCAAAGTATGATATGTTTAGCCAAGAACCTGACATTTCATGCTAGGACCAAACACATTGATGTATAGTATCATTTTGTTCGAGATATGGTCGAAGATGGTAGGGTGAAGCTAGTTAAGGTAGAGACTTTGATGAATGTTGTCGATTCTTCAACTAAGCCTGTGAGCACAAAAAAGTTCAGATGGTGTTCAAAGATTATGGGCCTTTTGGCCCTTAGCAATTAAGAGACAATGTTTAATCCCTCCCATTGCTCTTGCAAGTTGTTTGACAAGTGGGAGATTTGTTTGTAAATTGTGTCTCAACCTTGCAATTATATAAAGGTTATTGCTGATAGGATATATATATATATATATGTATGAATATATATATATTTCTTAGTTACATCGATAGGTGTAATATACAATGGAAACAAGGGGGAAGAGTGGGATGCGTGTAAACAAATTTTTTTTTTCTTTTCAGGAAACTACTAAAATGGACGACATACATTAGATAAATGATACATTATAAATTTAGACCGTTAATTATTAGGTTTTAGATCTAATGGTGGATATTTTGTTTGCCTGTCTTTCCCTAGAATGTAACCCTATTTTATGAGGGAATTATATTATGACTACGGTAGAGAGAAGGTGATGTATCTTGAGAGTCTGATAGGAGTTGTGTTGTCTCTGAATCTTTGAGTGGTGATACTCCTATGAGAAGCCTGCTCTACAAGTATATTGTAATCTTTGTGATTTACTAAATAATATATTGGGCAGCTTTTAGAGTGTGGGGTTTTTCTCCTGAAAGGGTTTTCTCCACATAAATCACTATGTTGTGGTATGCATCATATTTATGTTTATTTCTATTTAAGTTTTTGTAACTATTAAAGATCTGTAAATTTTTGCATTATTCTCCTCTTAAGATTGTTGTAGTAATTTGTTCTGCTACCTTAGCTTCCTTACAATTTTGATGACATTTTTTCACCTACTGTATGTTTAAGTACTATTAGAGTTGTTTTAGCTCATGTTGCTAGTATTGATTCGGAGTTGGAACAGTTAGATGTAAAAACAACCTTCTTGCATGGTGATCTCTTAGAAGAGATTTATATGCAACAACCAGAAGGTTTTGAGGAAAGAGACAAGGATAATCTTGTTTTTAGGTTAGAAAAATCATTGTACAGTTTAAAATAGGTGCCAAGGTGTTGGTGCAAGAGGTTTGATTCCTTCATGATGAGTTTTGGTTTTAGCAGATGTGAGGCTGATCATTGTGCCTATTTTCATAGGTATGATGATGACAGTTTTATTATTTTTGTTATGTATGTTGATGATATGTTGGTAATACATCCCAACATGAATAAAATCATCCATTTGAAATCTAAGCTTGCTAGCGAGTTTGAGATGAAGTACTTAGGAACATCAAAATTGTCCTCTTACAGCTTTGTCTCAGCATTACATCATTTAGGCATCTTGTAGCACGCTCTGCCCTAGGTACCCATGTCATCATCTATTTAATTAAATTCATATTCATAATCCATCCATTTCGCTAATGTTAATTAAATAATTTATATTATTTAATTAATTAAATCATTCTATTCATTCTTCTAATGCTAATTAAATAGATTTATATTATTTAATTAATGAAATCATAAATTCAACTTTAATTGTAAATCCAAAATGTATTTAATTAATAAAATCCTAAAAGTCTTCTGGCTTTCTTTCCAAGAACTCATGTGCATCTAATTAAATAAATTAATTAGATAATTCATCAATTATCCCTCTCATCTTTTTAGGATTTATTTCCTTTAAAATAGAATATCAAATCGTTCTATCTTTTGAAATCTTATCTTATCTTGTTTTATTTCCTCTTTTGTCAAATACAGCAAAATTCAAATCCTTATCAAATCTTATCTCCAAAATCAAATTTTCTTCCCTCCACATCAAAACTCTATAAATCAAACCTTTCACAAGCCATTTAGATTGGATCTTCTTTAGACATCCTCATTCTGTCAAAATCATTCCTCCATCTTTCATTCGTTTCTATCATTCTCCATTTGTCATCTTATCAAGTCGTTACACTACAATAGTGAGCAATCAACATTCCTCCTCTATTGTCAACCCTTCAAAATCTTGCATCCTTATGCAGGTGGAGAAGAGCAATGGAGATAAATCGAGTTGGCACGAAGATCGGTTTGCACTTGTGCTTCATATTGTGATTTCCTTGTTATTTCGTACTCTATTGTGCTTGATAGGGTTTAGTCATTTTATTGTTTTCAACTCTAAATCTGATTGATTATTATCCTATCTACAATACTTAGGAAAACCAGAATTCTTGGTATGAGGATACACAAAGATAGAAATAATAAGAAAATATGGTTGTCACATAAAACTTATGTGGAGAAGGTTCTGCAATGCTTCAATATGAAGAATGCACAACCAATTAGTACTCCATTTCCTATTCATATTAAATTTTCTTCAGAACAGTGTCCTATCAAAAAAGTGGAGAAGACATAGATGTCTTGTGTAACATACTCATCAGCAGTCGATAGGCTTATGTTTTCCATGGTGTGCACTAGACCAGACATTGCACAAGTAGTGGGAGTAGTTAGTCGTTACATGGAAAATCTAGGTACTTAGATTTGGATGGTTGTGAAGTGGATTCTTAGGTATTTGAGAGGCACTTCTGATGCTACTATCTGCTATAGTGGGAGTATTCTTAAGGTTAATGGGTATGTGGATGCAGATTTTTGTGGAGACATAGATAAGAGAAAGTCTAAAACAGGTTATGTTTTCTCTTTAGTTGGAGGTGTAGTTAGCTAGTATCAAAGTTGTAGACAGTTGTAGCATTATCTACTACTAAAGCTAAATATATGGTAGCAACACAAGCTAGCAAGGAGGCAATATGGCTTTATAAAATCTTGGGGGAATTACAAGTAAAGCAGGATAATATGGTGTTGCATTATGACAACCGAAGTGCTTTACACTTAGCATGAAACTTAGCATATCATGCTAGAACAAAGCATATTGATATTCAATAACACTTTGTATGTGAGGTGGTGGAAGGAGGACAAATAACTTTGGCCAAGATACACACTGATGTAAACCCAATAGATATTTTGATGAATCCCATTGGTAGAGAGAATTTCGTCTAGTGCAAAACTTCTCTAGGATTGTATATTACTTGATGATTGTTAGCATTGGCATTAGTCTTTTAGTATGAGGATTTATTTGCAAGAGAGGAATTTGACTTCAAGTGGGAGATTTTTGGAATCTGAAGTCAATTTTATTGTTATTTCAGTAGTGATGGATAGTCGACATTAAAGTCAATTTTTTTAGGACTCTCTATTTTTTTTATTTTTGACAAATGTTTGCCATGTAGTTGTATGAGTTGCACTTTATATTCTTATAAAGTTTTGTTCGACAAGGACTCTACAACTTGAATTTATTATATTCTATTGAAGACATGTTTTTTATAACCTTTGAAGATTGTTGTAATTGCAAATTTCATGAGAAATAAAATATGAAAGATCTTTTCCCATGGTTTTTTCCTAGTATAATTTTACTAGGTTTTCTACATAAATATTGTGTTAAATTTGTGCTTATTATTTTTCTCTATTTTTTGCACTGTAAATTTAGTTTTAAGAAGATCCATTATTGCACACTTGGTTCTACTAATAGGAAATCCCACAACCTACAACGGTGACTTTGCTTTGTTCTTGGGTGGCTTTGTTGGTCAACCTAATCAACACTCCTCCCTGGGTGGATACACTTTATTCTTGGGTGGATATATTCATAAGCATCTACACCTTGTCAATAGGTGTCTCCGCTATGTTAAGAGGTGGATTGTTTCATAGGCATCTCTTCTCTATGGATAGGTAGATTCACTTTGTTCCTGGGTAGATGCATTTCCCATGGAAAAACCATAGAGAAAACCCTCTTAACCTGAAATAGCCTTGGTCATTCTGAGTCCAATCCCGTAATCGAAATATTTTTCACATTTCCTAATCTCTCGTATCGACCATTTTTGTCATGCCATATTTTTCAAAAGTCATCGAATCATCCTTCTATCCACACAAGGACATCCCTAAATTTGTTTTATCGTCATCCCCATCATCATACATCAAAATTTAGCCTCCTAAAAATCTATTTGAGAACTTTTTAATCCAAATAAATTAGTCAACCAATCCACATCATCATATTTATGCTTTCTAATGAACTTTGTTTGTCTAGAGTTAGTAATCATCCTCGTCCAAATCAACTTACCTCAAGCTAGAGGTAGTTCATGCTGAAATCATCTATTCTTGAGAACTCAACCTATCTCAAGTATAATCCAATCATCACCATATTGTTTGCTTGAGAAATTAGCCTATCTCAAGTACCAATCAACCCCATAATTATCTAATCAAGTTCTCAAATCAAATTGAAGCACTAAATTGATCATCTAATCTATCATCCAATCGATCATCTGATCAATCATCCAACCCATCATCTAATCGACCATCCAATCGTCATTATTTAGTCTTGTCCTTGGGATTGAAACCATCTTCATTCTCCTATCCAATCATCCTTCCATCTTTCATGCCCGTCACCACTTGATTGAAGTTGAAAAAGCTCATAGAGCAACAATAACAATAATAATTCAAATAGTCACCTTATTTGGTTCACATGCCAATCAACGGAAATCTATAGCCTAATCCAAAATAAAATCTACAACAAAGCATCATGCAAGGGGGACCTTCAAATCCACATCATCCTCATGACCTCTTCTATGTTGAAGAGGAGATGGTCTACCAACCTAAAATTACACCCAACTTTGAGGAACATTATAGTAACCCAATCAACATTCACATGATCAATCGTACCATCAGTGAGCATTCTAAGGCTATCCTTGCTAAGTTGCTTATGCAAGGTACTAAACCTGCACCTAAATTTGATATGTCACAATATCTGGGGATAGTTCAACCATCAAATCCTTAGGCTCCTCAAGCTCATCAAGCTACTCTTGATAAATCCCAACACTTACTAGAATTCAAAAAAAAATGTGGTGATTTAGGTTCCTCCCTCTCCCCTTTGGATTCCTACTATAGGATCCAGATCAAGCCTTAGTCCTATGCATGGATTAGATCTCGCCACATTTGTACAACCCCAGGGGTATCTCATTGAGAGTGTCTAAAATATACCATCATATACATCAAATCATCCACCACCTTTATGGAATACGATGGCTCTTGCACCTCATCCTCCTCCATCAACATAATACCATTTTCTTCTCATATAGGTTCAAACAGTCTATCATACTTCTTATGCTACCACACCTTCTTCATCTCACATCCCACCACCTCCTAATCCTCCATCACAATCCTATTAGCAACCTCCATCACAATCCTATCAACAACCTCCATCACAATCTTATCCACAACAATCACTATCCTATGAATGAGGGGATTCACTACACCCAAGTTCCAAGATAAACAAGGTCTAAGGAAGAGAATAGCTCTCGGTCACCTCAATGTATAAAGCTCAAGTGATGGAGGTACAATATGAAATAGATTGTAAAAAATTACTTGAAGGAGAGTCTTTGATATGCTTTTGGATGAAGGACTTTGGGGACCAAAAGAGAATATTACACAAGTCTCTGGGACAAGCCGACTAGCTCTCAACCAAAGGATGTCAATGTAGGATTTAGACAACAATGTGACATGTTGTCATTTCAAGGACACGATGGCACCTCGTATGGATAGAGAGTTAGGCTTGTAAATAGAAACTCATAGAGTCTCCTATCTACCCAAAATCTGAAGTTTGACTATTTTACTAAGTTGATAGAAAGCTAAAATGAAGGGAGATGACAACAAGAAGAATAATTTATGAAATTGATCGAAATGACAAAGAAAGTAAGATATCAACTCACAAAAGGTCCTATGCTATGAAGCCTCCAAAAAATCTTGACATGAACAACCTACACACAAGGAGGATAAAGGAAAAGTGTTGGGGCTATTTCAAGGATTGCCTCGATCAAACCCCCATTTTAGTGTTTCCACTTCCACAAATAGCTAGATAGATAGAAAATAGATAAGATGTGTAATTAAATAGACAATATGTGTAATAAAAGCAAACCTTGCTATAGAGGAGGACATGTATCACAAATAAATAAATGAGACAAGATATGTTAGCAAATATATAAGACAATATATTACAAGAGAGCATTACCAATAGTCTATAGCTCCCTCTTGGCTTGATAGATGAGATGTTGAATACTTACAAGAGAGCCTTGGCTATTGATGAGACGTGAATCCAACAGAGCTTCACCGTAGAGAAGAGATGTAGGAGATAAGAGAGTGATAAAACAAGTTGGAGATCAAAATGGTAAGAATGAATGAGAATGAAGGTGAAAAGGAGATTTTTGTGAAGTTGCATGGGTGGGAAGAGCCATTACACCCGTGATTATTCCATGAAGACACATTTCATGGGAAAATTTCATGAGATTCCCTCATTTAAACTTGGAAAGCTCAAGGATGCTAGCATGTCGTGTGGACGCCTGCATGTTGTGTAGGTGTATCAATCATAACTTTACAAGAAATAAGGTGGTAGACTACTAATGCTTTGTCATTGTCCCTTATTTAGTTCAAATCATAAAAAAATTGACTCATAAGGTTCTTGTCATAAATGTAGCTAGGTGCCATAAATACGGAAAGCTAAATGCACAAGTGTGAAATTTCCACGGGGTGCAATTTTAAAACATTAAAGTTTGCCCCCACTTTAGTGAGCTAATTTTTGAGAAAAATCAACTACACTAAAGTAGAATAGAAAACATAAGTGCAAGAATAAAAACTTGAAAATTTTACAAATTTACATGTAAAAAGGATACTATAGAGGCTGCAGAGGTCGAGCAAGAAGATACAAAAAATGCCCCTAGCGATCAAGCTCAATGAGAAACTACAACGCCATATGTGTAGTTTCATTTTGAAAAACTCAAATTTAATTCAATTCAAAAATCAGAAGAAGCTACCACGACAAGAAGAATGCTTAAGAAAAATTTGGTGGTTTGGAAGAAAAATTCAGTGAAGAGGTGAGTATATGCCCCCTATTATTTTTTCCCCCAACTAGGTGGGGTGAAAATAGGAAGGATGGAAGGACCACATACACCATGAAAATGGGCCAAAAATGACCTAGGGGGGAGGACCTGGTAGTTGAGCACCCTAACTTTACACTTCTCAAAATCATAAGTGGAAATTTAAAAAAAATCCTAACTTTTTACAACAGCTTGCTTGGCAATGCCCCTGCTTATAACTAAGGTTTTATGGCCACATCATCAAATATGATTCCATATCAACATGCTTTTTTTGAGGTGTCTAAAAAGGTCCAAAAAAAGTGAGACCAATACTTGTGCACTAAATCATGTTTTATTGGTGCATTGATGTGGCATCACATGATTTGTTGCTTTTTAGATCTAAGGAATACATATTGTTCAATTATTGGTAGTTATCATCAACACTAAAAACTTTAAAGTCACAACTATTAGTTCAATATTGTTAAAAATATTGGGCATTAAATCAACAAATGCTATAAAAACTATTGAAACATGCTCAACTAATGGGTCATTTCCCCTATATATACCCAGGTGGGCCCATAGAAGGGTCATTTTCACTATTCACAGTGAGGAGTTTGTTGAATTTTGTGAGAGAAAAGCCAACAAAATGTCTCACAAATGTGACTACGTAGCCCCAAGGATTGAGCAACTTTGCATAACCATAGCCGAGGGAGGTGAGGTTGATGAGGTATGAGGAATTTGATCCTACTTCATTTTTTTATGTAATCAAAGGGAGAGGATGCATCTAGATGATGAGGATCTACTATGGCATGTGGGCCTGTGGTGGACCTATACCATATCAGAGATGTACTACCATCCCCTAATGCTTATGGTGCTCATGGAGTGTTGTGATGTGGATACATCCTCTTTCCACATGTCTCCAAGATAGATGACCATCATGTTGGAGGATGTGTATTGGATCACCAAAATACCCATCCATAGATGACAGGTGGCCTATGACAAGGTGAGGATAGTAGGAGAGGCCCTAGAGGGCCGTCAGGAAGATAAAGCCCAAAGATACCACCAACCACATATATATATGGTGGTTAGAGTAGGGGCAAGTGACCATCTCACTCATTTAGAGGGTGATGGTGGTCATAGTCACCCTCCAAGTCACAATAGATGGGTGATGCTCTCACCTACATGGGGGCCTCATCCATTATATTCAAGTGATGGAGGATCATCAAATTATCTTCACCTAGGGTCAGAACATGCTTGCTCACTTATACCATGACCTTAGACACTATGTCCATTATGAGTTTTTAAGTCTCATAGCCTGCACACTCCTACAAGTGTAAGCATTCACACACATCACATGTACCCAAATAGTTAGGTTTTCCCAGGGTGTAGCACCTAGTACACCGATGGTGTACGCGTACCCATTGGTACATGACTGGAGATATGGAGAGATAAATTTTTGGTGGCTTCAGTTTGATTTTTTGTAGTCATGGGATGCAAGATGGTGGCCTTACAGGGGAATGGTCTGGCCCATAGATAGGTAGTAGATGTGGCATATGCAACAAGATCGTCTCCTAGCGGGGTGATTAGACCACATTATAGTCCCCTACTACTAGCATCGAGTTGCCCGCCAGTTTGGGCAAGTACAGACGATGCCTATGAATCCTCCTTCATACATTTGATTAACAAGGAGCACTACCTGGGTGGGTGATCGTCATCATCTGACCATTACAGACGTCACTATCAATGATGATAGTTTGGATAAAAATGATCAAGCTCCCATCCTCACAATCGAAGGCATCAGAGTTGCCCATAGTTTTAGAGCATAGTGGACAATAACTGTCCCTGCCCCAATTTTCCTATCACATGGCCCCATAGGCAATGTTGATCCATAGGGGCAGTGAGGAGAGGACCACAACGGTGAACCAACAGTGGGTGGACTAGCAGAGAGGTTGAGATAGTAGCAGAGAGTGTCATCCACTCCATGCATGGTCCCAGTCTCATCAATGTCACCTCTAATGATGGTCATCCCTCCTCCAGCAGTAGAGGCAAGAGTAGGACCCAACATTGCACCCCCTTGATCCACACAGGTATGAGAGTGGTTCATGTTATTTCCTTTTAGTAATTTTTAGTTCAATTTATCTCATATATATACTCATATTTTTATATGATTCATTATTAATAGCATCTACTTCTCCATGGTTACAGTTGACACATAAAAGTGGATCACCTTCATTGGGTGGTGCGTCTATGAGGCTACCCCAACCATGCCTATTCAGGGGAGCATCCTAGATGCATACAAACCAACATTAGTGGGGTGACATGCCCATATTTTTGAGCCTATTGTGGTTCTGAGGACATCTTATGAGGAGGCACATGTGGAGATCATACAGAGGGTTGTTGACCTCACTACGATGACCAGGCATTGGGATCAACACTCGGTGGAGCTTCACACTACATTAGCCAAGCGAGATCATGTGAGAACATAGGCAGAGATTTCCATAGCAGCACATGATGCCTTGTAGATCCAACTCGATGACCTCAATAGGCAGGAAGAGGCAGTGAGGCCGGGTGTTGATCCCCACATGCAACAACTTCAAGAGGAGTTGTGACAAGCCCACGAGTGGGAGGTACGACTATGAGAGGAGGCTATTGAGCTACAAGGAGAGGTTTAAGGAATATGAAAGAGTATGTCCATGTCATGGTTGCATCGGTTGTAGTCTATGACTTCAATTCATCCTCCACCTCCTCCAGCACCAACGCTAGAGGGCTTAGGGAGCCATTCACCAGGGGGCTAGAGGCCCATTTTTCTCATGCCAAATTTTTTACATGGATGCTATTTTTTTGTATATCATTATTTTGATGTATAGACACAGACAAATATATAGTCACCATATTTTGATACAGTGGTGCAACACATATACATGCCATTTTGATATATATATATGTGTGTGTGTGTGTGTGTGTGTGTGTCTGAGTATGAGAGAGATTTTGTGTGACATCATGGTTTTCTTTTGTGTATGTTTACTTTCATGTATCATTATGTGATGGATTTATGTTTATGGATGTATGTTTAGATTAGATGCTATCATGATCTATTAAAGACACATGGGATGTATATTAATTAAATTTAATAATGATCTAATTGCCTAAAAATATGTAATCAAATGCAATGCACGGATACACAACATAATAGAACACACGTATATATATAATTCTTAATTTAAAAAATTAATTACATACACATGTTCACATCATAACACAAAATACAGAGATAATGTGTTAATGAAGAAATTGCAATCCCTAAGGGATGATCATCATGCGTATGTCACATAAACACTATGCATAGTATCGATGAAGATGCATCACATTAATAGGTTATTTTAGAGGCATTCCATCCATAGACAATAGTCCATAGGCACAAAAACCATACAAGGAGATGATTATGTAAGGGCTTAACCAATTAGGGCTAAAATTCCCCTTTTAATCAAGTGGCACATTTACATTCCTCTTATTCTCATAGAGAATGAGGTCACCTACCTTGAAAGTTCGAGAAAGAATACCTTGATTATAATGTTTAGAAATAGATCGTTGATAATCTTGGAGATGTTTGAGGGCCTGCAACCAACACTCATTGAGAAACTCAAGCTAATACAAATAATCAACACGATAAGTATCATCATCAATCAACCCTTTAAGGGAAACTCGCAAAGATTGAATTTCCAACTCTAGAGGAATGATAGCCTCAACACCATACATGAGGTTATACGGGGTTGTACTAGTAGCCATATGAACACTCATGCAATAGGCCCATAAAGTATATGCTAATTGAGTATGCCCTTCTATACCATGTTTATTCATTGTCTTTCGAAGAATCAACTCAACAGTTTTATTAGATGCTTTAGCTTGGCCATTAGAGTAAGGATAGTATGGTGTAGAAAAATGATGTTGAATATAATTTTTTTTCCAAGAATTTCTTCACCTCTTTGTTCTTATACGAAGTACCATTATCAGAAACAAGGGTGGAAGGAAATCTGAAATGTGTAATGATATTATTTAGAAGAAAGCTACAAATCACCTCAACATTCATGGATCGAAGTGGAACAGCTTCAACCCATTTCATAAAGTAATTAGTAGCAGTAATGATGAAGGTATGTCCTTTAGAAGAATGAAGTGATATTTTACCAATAATATCCAACCCCCATTTTGTACATGGCCAAGGAGAGGTATGATTTTGTAGCTCTTGAGTAGGATCTTGAATGAGATTACTATGTTGTTGACATTGCAGACACTTCTTGTCAAAGTCAAAGGAGCCCTTTTTTCCAAAAATATCCCATATGAATCAGTTTATGCACCAGGGATTTACCACCAAAATTTCCACCCCTAGATCTTGAATGGGATTCTTTAAGGGCAAGGGGTATTTTTTCCTTAGTGAGACACCAAATAAGAAGACCATTATAAGAATTTCTATAGAGAACGTCAAAGAGTATAATATATTAGACATAAAAAAAAATTATTCGAGTATGAGCATTTTTAATCATATCATCGGGAAGATTTATAGTCTTTGGATAATTATAAATATGAGAATAACATTCCTTCGAGTCTACATGAGTACACATGAGAACATCAGATTTAGGTTGATTTGAGATAACATGAGAGTAGATAATGTAAATCACAAAGTGGTATTCTTCTATGCCATCATTCAAAGACACAAGGGATTTTGCACTCACCATTACATCTACGTGTCAATTTTCTCTCCTAGGAACAATGTCTATTGTGAAGGAAGAGAAATGATCAAGAAAGGATAAGGCAAAATCCCAATACTAAGATAGTTTATTCTACTTGGCTTGATACGTTCCTATAATTTGATTTACAATAAGTTCAAAATCACCATGGATGCAAAGATGTTCAATGTTCAAGGCCATCCTGACACACAAGCCAATAATAAGGGCTTCATACTCAACAATATTGTTGGTGCAATGAAATTCTAATAAAAAAGATAGAGGAACTAGCTTGCCTCTAGGTGAGACTAAAACTACACCCACCTTAGAGCCATCTTGACATCTTGAGCCATCAAAGTACATCTCCCATATAGGTTCATGTCTATTAAAAAAAGGTTTTCATCTAAAAATAGGTCTAGATTGGGGAAGGAGTGATATGAGGGAGCTTTTTCCAATTTATCAATAACAACTTGACCTTTAATTTCTTTTTGAGTTAGGAACTTGATGTCAAACTCAGAGAGAAACATTACCCATTTCGCCAACCTTCCTGAGAGATAAGTTCTAGTAAAAGTATGTTTAAGAAGATCACTTTTCACAATGAAATGGGTTTCAGAATGAAGAAGATAGTGTCATAGTTTATGTGTTATAAAAATGAGAGAAATGTATTGTTTCTCCATGGTAGAGTAGTGAGTTTCATAATCGACTAGAATACGGCTAATGTAGTAGACCACTCTTTCTTTACCATCATCATTATGTTGAGTTGAGAAAGATGCTAAGGCATGAGGTGATGCTGAGATATAAAGCAAAAAGGTTCTATCCTATATGATCGATATTAAGTTAGGAGGATTAGCCAAATAACTCTTGATTGACTCAAAAGTTTTTTTGTACTCATCATCCCATCTGAAGCAGAAATATTTCTTCAATAAATGTGTGAAGGGAAGGGTATGATCAACCAACTGAGATATGAATCTATGAATTGCCTGAATCTTCCCCTACAAACTACGTAGTTGAGAGATGTTTCTAGGAGGAGAAATATTAACAATTGCATCAATCTTATCTATATCAAATTTGATTCAATCTTATCTATATCAAATTTGATTCCATGGTAAGAAATGATAAATCCTAGTCAATGCTAAAGATGCACTTAAGAGGATTCACCCTCATCTTATAGAGTCAAAGCCTTTCAAAGATAATATAAATATTTTCATCGTGCTCTTGATGAGTTGTAGACTTAGCCAAAATACCATCAACGTAATCTTTTAGAATTTTGTGAATGAAATCATGAAAGATAAGAGTCATCACCCATTGGTAAGTTTCTCCTGCATTCTTTAACCCAAACAACATGATTATGTAATAGAAGGTCCCCCAAGGGGTAGTGAAGGCTATCTTATACGGATCTTCTTGGTTAATATGAATCTAATTATAGCCCAAGAAGCAGTCCATGAAAGAAAACAAGGCATGGCTTGTGGTCGATTCTACAATCATATCAATATTAGGCAACAAAAAATCATTAGGTTAAGAGAATCCTTATTGAGGTCATGAAAATCAATGCAAATGCGAATATGGTCATCAGGCTTGTTGAAAACGATATTTGATATCCAAGGTGAATATTCAATAGGACAGATAAAACCATCTTTTAAAAAATTCTCTATCTCAGTCTTGAGTAATAAGGTGACCTTGGGATTCATCTCTTAGATCTTTTGTTTAACAGACTTAGTGTCATAACATAGAATGAAATTGTGGACCACTATAGACCCATCAATACTAGGAATGTCCTCATATGACCAAGCAAAGATATCAAGATGAGAATGTAAAAAATTAGAATTTTTAGATTGTTTTGAAGAAAGGCACTTTCCAATCTTAATAACCTTTTTAGAAGACTTAGGATCCATGAAAAGATCAGTAGTATCTGTAGACATGGAAAATATATTGATTGACATTGCACATCTGATCCTGACTACTAACACCATTTCATCCTAAATCATCCCTCAGTCTAACCATTTAATCAAATACCCTTATTGGATTAAATTCATCAATTTTCCTCTCTCAATTAAATAAATCATTTATCTGATTAAGTCATTTTCTCTCATTAATTAAATCAATCAATCTGATCTAATTAACCCTAGCTCTTTATTAATTAAATAAATCAATTTTATTTAATTAATTTCTAAAGTCTATCTCATTAAATTAAATAAATTAAGCCTTATTTAATTTAATCTAACCATTCATCTCCTTTAATGAAATAAATAAAAAATCTTTATTTAACTATCTCTAAAATCACATTCTTCTCATCATTGATTTACATTAACCCATAAATCTAAGTCAAATTTGTCACATCATCTAATCCTTCATTAAATTAATTGACCCTTGCTTAATTTAATTCTAATCCATGTCCCATCCTCTAGCTTTTGCCACTTGCACATGAAAATAGATTTAATTCATTTATTAAATCTCTATTTTCTCTCAACATGGCATAATAGAGGAATATTCCTTCAAATTTGAATCCCTCCAAGTGGACTTAGTCCTTCGAACAAGACATTTATTTCATCTTACAAGTCCTTTTGCCTTGAGCCAAGTGGCATTTAAGTCATTCATTTTTCCCTCTTCCATGTCATTTCATTATTTTCAAATTTCACCTAAATGCATTTATGGGCATATTCATCAAAATGTGCACATCCTCCATCCATTCATCTCTTGACAAGTGGCATCTTTCCATTGGTTGAAAGTTAGTCCCACATTTCTTCATTTTGGGAATTTCTTCATCTTGTCATTCTATAAATAAGAGGCTTCTTTCCTCATTTTATCATCCACAATTTGAGTAAACTTACTATACTCAATTTCATCTTCAAGCATTAGCATTTCTCATCTATTTATTAAAGTATTAGCTAGGTTATGCAGGTTTTTCATCATGGAGCACACTTGAATCTTCAACAAAGTGGATCAATCTTCATCACTTATCAATCTTGCATTATAGGAGTTGGGAAAGGGCCAATTTTCACATCAAATTGGCACCAATTCCCCCATGGGATCAAGAGTTTGCATGCTTAATTAGGATTTCATTTGCTTTTTCATTGTGTTCTTCATTCTTGTTTCCTATTTTTAGCATTGCTAATGGATTTCATGGGGAATTTTCATTCTTACTTGAATTTAATCTAACTATGTGTTTGTTTCTTTTGTTTTGCAGGTATTAGGATTGGGGTTCTACAGTATCTCCTTTGAGCAGAGTAATATATTCTTCAGGATTGGAAATAGGAACGTCATCATCCATAATAGATAGAGGGGCCTTCTCATTAATACCCATAACAAATTCTCCAAAGTATGCTCATTTGTTCAAGAAATACAAGAATCGTCGTTTGTGGTGATAAAAAGGCAGATGAGAGTAGAAACCTAAGAATTCTTCTAGTGCTTCCTCTAAAGATAAGACATCTAGAGGAGCTTCATTATATTTCACTTTACTTTCAATCAATTAGGATGAACTAGATTGAGAGGTTCGACAAAAATCATGTTGACACTCCACTATGGTTACTACCTAGACTATTCATGAGAGAAACCAAGCCCCAAGTTACGCTTGCAAGGTATACATTCTATTGCTACTTGAATGCCTTATTTTTTACACCCACAAACCTTATTTCCATAACCGTACATAAAGATAAGTCTAAAACCATGCCATAACATGTTCATAAATCCCAAGGAGTAGAATCTACATAAAGATCATCATTCCAACAATGGGGATCATACTCCTCCACTAGATCACAATCACCTTCTTGATGGGAGTACAAAAATTAACCTCTTTAATAGAAGCATGGTTATCTTACTCATTACGGGTACAATCATTCTCCTTAGCAAGATCACGATCGCTTTTCTCGGCGACAGGATAATCAACTTTCTTGATAGAGGTGTATGAGACTATTGGAATGCCAAGGTGGATAGGGTCAACTTTGTACTCTCTGATGAAAAACTTAAAAAATTCCAAAGACCCCAAATCATCACTAAGACATGCATTTGATTTAGAAGAAGAAATAGAAGGGGTAGATTTAGGATTCTCTATTTTAGGATGATTTTCTTTAGGGACATCCGTCTAAGGAGCAACCTTCAAAGTAGGCACTGCCGAAGAGGATGTTAGTGCATTAGAAGATAAGGAAGCAATACAATTCTTAAGAGTAGAAGCAATTGAGGCCTAGCTAGTAGCTACCATTTTAAAAAGGTGTATAACATATGGGTCAGCCTTGATTGTAATTACTTTGTTATTAGCAACAAATTTTATGCAATGATGTAAAATAGAAGTTACAACCCCAAAGCGTGAATCCAGGATCTTCCCAAGGGAATATTATAAGGTAAAGGTCCTAACATAACATAAACCAAGGTGGGTATAGTAATGGGTCCCAACCTCAAAGGAAATATTATTGGGCCTAGAGCTTGTCGACCAATGTTATTGAACCCATGAATGTGCAAAGAAGAAGCAACAAGAGAAGATGAATCAATCTTAATTTTAGGTAATAGGTTAAAGATACACATGTTGAGAGCTAAATCAGTGTGAATGAGAGCATGCTTAATAACAATATTATTAATATTAACTATGATTATTAGAGGATCTGATTGCTTTTATACTTCTGGGGGTGGGAGTTCCTACAAATAGAATGTAATATTCAACAAATATGCATGAATTTGAGCCACCAACACATTAACATCTGTCAACCTAGTAGAAGAAGGGAAGGGTATCTTTTGTAGAGATTCCTAAAGAATACCTTGATAAACCAAAGCAAACTGAAGCAAATCCCATAGTGAAATCTTTGCAAGAGTAGTGTGAAGTTGCTTGACAAGATCATAATAACTAAGTGATTTAGTAGTGGGTTTAGGTGTTGGAGGAAGAATTGGTTGAGAAGGTGGTAAAGATGTAGGTTGATTCCTTCTAGTGTTGTATGTATGAGCTACCTCATTGTAAGAGGGATTTGTAGCCTTCAAGAATCTTGTGTAAAGGTCTGGTGAGACAATAATGACTGTGACCCCATGAATATAATGAATTATTTTAGGATATGAGCTAGCCAGAGTCATGTAAATGATAGATCTCTTAGGCCTTTGAGTGTCTACAAAGACTACAACTACATTCACAAGCTCTTTGACTTGTAAAGATGAAGTAGATGATTATGATGAAGAAGCTTGTTTAGGAGATCTACAAATAGAAGAAGATTCCTCTAGGAAATCACCTAGGGCATCATCTAACATATCAAAATATTCCTTAGAAAAGAATTGTTGAAAGCATTAAAATTTTGAAGATAAAGATCCAACATGATTTTATTCACGTCGGGTTCACCAAAATAAGGAGGGGATTCGCTACTCCCAAGTCCCAAGATAAAAATGGTCTAAAGGGAGCGAATAGCCCTCAATCACCTTAATGTACAAAGATGAAGTGATAAAGGTATAAGATGAAAGAGATTGCAAAAACATACTTTAAGGAGAGTCTCTGATATGATTTTGGATGAAGGAATTTAGGGATCGAAAGAGAAAATTACACAGGTCTTTGGGACAAGCCGACTAGGTCTTGACTAAAAGACGTCAATGCAGGATTCAGATGATAGCGCGGTGTGTTGTCTCAAGGAAGTG
Source organism: Sequoia sempervirens (assembly GCA_007258455.2). Taxonomy (NCBI): domain Eukaryota; kingdom Viridiplantae; phylum Streptophyta; class Pinopsida; order Cupressales; family Cupressaceae; genus Sequoia; species Sequoia sempervirens. Next base: position 17,642 of record VDFB02094124.1, read on the forward strand.
CTAGTGTCTCATATAGATAAAGAGTTAGGATTATAAGTAGAAACTCATGGAGTCTTCTATCTACCCATAATCCAAAGTTTGACTATTTTACTAAGTTGATAGAAAGCTAAAATAAAGGGAAATGACAACAAAAAGAATACTTTACAAATCTAGAATAAATTAATATAAATGAAAAAGAAGGTAAGATATCAACTCACAAAAGGTCCTACGTTATGAAGCCTCCAACAAAGTTTCACAAGAATGACCTACACACAAAGAGGATGAGGAAAAGTGTTGGGGTTGTTTCGGGGCTTACCTCAGTCAAACCCCCTTTTTGGTGTTTCCACCTCCAAAAAAAACTAGATTGATAGAAAATATATGACACGTAATGAAATAGACAAGTCGTGTGATAAAATAAAACCCCACTATGGGGGAGAACTTGTATCACAAATAAAGATATGTTAGCAAATAGGAAAGACCATATATTGCAACAAGATAGTGTTACCAATAGTCTATGGCTCCCTCTTGGCTTGATAGATGAGACATTGAATTCTTGCAAGAGAGCCTTGGTTGTTAATGAGAAATGAATCTGAAAAAGCTTCATCGTAGAAAAGAGATGTAGGAGAGAAGAGAGTGAGAAAGTGAGTTGGAGAGAAAAATGGTAAGAATGAATGAGAATGAAGGTGAAAAGGATACTTTTGTGAAGTTGCATGGGTGGGAAGAGCCATTACACCTGTGATTCTACCACAATGACACGTGTCATGGGAAAAGTTCATGATATTCCTTCATTTAAACTTGGAAAGTTTGAGGATGCTAGCATGCCATGTGGACATCTACACATCATGCAAGTGTCTAACTCATAAATTTGCAAGAAATGAGGTGGCAGACTGCTAACACTTCATCATTGTCCCTTATGGAGTTAAAATCATGACATTTTAACTCATAAGGTTCTTTTCATAAATGCAACTAGGGGCCATAAATGTAGTGTCCTAAATGCACAACTGTGAAATCGCCATAGGGTGCAATTCTATGACACTACATGTCCCAATCTCATATTAATCCTTCATTGCAATACCATCCACAACCACAATCTTATCCTAATCCTTCACCTAACTATTTCTCTTCATATTATTGTCAATGTCCCACATTAGTACCACTTGTAGATCCTCCCATTCAACATGATCCATACTATCAACAACCTCCTATAACTCCACACCAAAAATATGCTTTGCAGGAGTATGTATATCAATCATATCCACAATAACATCCCTCACAACCACCATATACCAATCATCTTCAATATCAATCCCATCCCTACACTTAAGAACCACTGCCTCATTCACCACACGCTACCTATAATTATCAGCCTAACCCATCACAACCTCCCACACAAGTTTATGGAGATGTACCAAAAAATTATTCACAATACCAATCACAATCATCATCATATTCCCAACATCCCTCACAACAACAAGAATATCCAAATCAATTCCAACCATCACCTAATCAACTTCAATCATCTCAACAACCACCTTACATCCAACAATCGTCCACATATCCTAATCCACCACTTGATCAATATCATCCTCTTCCACCTCTATATAATCCATATGCTCATCCACCTCAATCAAATCCAGTATCTCCCTCATCATCCACACCATTAAACAAAGATTGAGAAGATATAAAAGTCACTCTTAAGGACTTGCAAGCAGGAACCTCCATAAAGAATTCCTTTAAATTTGAGGAGCTATGCCCATATACATTTGATCGCTCAATTTACACAAGACCTTTCTCAAACCATTCTAAAATTACCAAATTTAACAAATATTAGGGGAAAGGTGACCCTCATGATCATCTTCAAGAATTCTACATGCATTACCAAGATGTAGCTTATAATGATAACTATCTTCTTTGTTTATTCCCTAGGAGTTTGGGAAGACAAGCTTTGGGGTGGTTCCTACACCTCCCCCAAGGTTCTATCTCTACATTCATAGATCTATATGAGAAATTTGTGGCATATTTCTCTTATAATCTTGAACATGAAGTTGATTCAATGGACTTATGTGCAAACAAGCAACATCTTGGGGAGAATGTTTTAAACTATCTACAAAGGTGGCGTGCTCAAGCTAGTTGTCTCTCATGCTACCTTCCTGAGTAACAATTGGTCAACATTTTTATTGAAAACTTACACATTGAGATGGCTTTTTGTAGAAACATAAATTTTCACCCTTGACAATTTCACGCTATGTTTTTCTCCCCTTAAATTATTGAGCCTAATTGACCCTCTAATTTCCCAAATTGTGCATTCTATAGACCATTTTTACTGTTTTCTAAGAAATTGCAAGCATTGAACAATTTCATTCATTTAATGTCTTGCCCCCGACAACTTATTTCCCAAAAAATAGGGCTAGGACTAGGACGCCCTTGGGCTGCTAATTTCCCCTCTTTTTTTGGGATCCAATTTTGAATATGTCAGTGTCAAAATTTTGACATTCGAAATTCAAATTGCAAATGTTAGCTATTAGGATTTAATTTTTAGAAAGTTAGAGAAATGCCTATAAATACCTAGTTATTGCATCATTTCAAATTTAAGGATAATTTATGAGAAATAACTATTGTCAAGAGAAAGTCAAGGGTAACATTTTCAGAGCTTTATTGCAGCAATTCAAGATCCAAGCATCATGTCAAATCCTATGTGATTTTATATGTGTTTGTGTTATTATTATTTGTGAAGGATAACCATTGTTGTAGGTATCTAAAAAATTCCAACAATCAAGCAAGAAAGATCCAAGACCTTGAAGTGATGTGCATGACTTCAATCCTTCAAGGAGGCCATTGAAGGGTGGTGAGTTAAAACACTTTGTTGATTCATCATTCTTTCATATCATTGACATTACCATTGTGGAAGTGGAAACACTAACACTGGGTCAAGCCCCTAAATGACAACATTTCTTCTCTTTTTGAATGTGTAGATTTCAGGTTTGGAGGATTGAAGGAAGATTAAATATCATTTATTCATTGTTGCATTCAAAGCCCTACACCTTGTCAACTCATGAAAACTCACCTACAAAATGATCCAACAATGATCTGACAAGTCTACAAGCAGAAAAAGGGATCTCAAATTTTGCATAAGAGGATTGTAATAATAGAGTAGGACACCCCTAAAAGGACAGAGATTCCCTTAGGTTCCTATTTCCTACTACAGTGACCGGATCCAAACTTTCAGGATAGGTACACATCACTCTTCCCTTCCTAGATCTACATGCAAATCTCTATTTTAGTCTGTCAATTATTGGGATCTTGCAATTTTCATATTAGGGCACATAGTCTAATTAGGTTAATCAAGGTAAATCAATTCCAACCCATTTCCAAGACCCTAAAAGATGCAAATCTAGGTCTAATTTACTTACCTTCATGGTTGAAATTCAATCTTATCACCTTGTTGATTTGCATCCTAATGTACCTTTGAAAGGAGCAAAATTAATCCTAATTTTAGACATTAAAATTAGGGTTCTATTTTTCTTCATTATATTTTGGTGAACCTAACATTTTGACATCATAATAACCTTCTAAAATTTGAAATAATTCAACTCTAGATCTAGGTTTTGCATTCCATTTTTTTACATTTCTCATTTAGGGTTTCATTTTTGCATCATAAAAGACATAAAAAATCAAAAAATTGCATATCGTATTTCATCATAGGTTGTAATAGGATTAATTTGTCATTTAGGTCAGATCTACATTCAAAATTGCATTCACAATTGTTTCTTTTTGTTCAAAAATTGTTACACATTTACATTTAAGTTATATTGTCATAAATTGAGAAAATTATAGAAAATTATTCACTATTACACCTATCTGCACACAGACCTAGAATCCCTAAGAAGAATTTTAAACATTCAAACTTTCAATTTTTATCCCTCTGTCCAGGATTGGGATGCCCTTGGGTGACTTTGTCCTGCTATTGGTGGCTTAGAAAAATTCTGCACAAATCTATGTCTTTGTGTTATCAGTTTGATTCTATTTAATGAGTTATTATTTGAAATTTTTGAAAGGTGTTATTGCATATGAAAGGAAGGTGTCATTTTCTTTAATTTGTTGCAAATTTATGAAAAAGTTACATTTCAATGTTGGAAATTATCATATCTATAGGACAATTATTTACATTTTTGAACCATTGCATAATTTGGGTAGACTAGTTTCATTTTTGCAAAGATTCAAAACCCTAGGTTACTACAACACATTGCAAAACCTAGAAACTCATAAAACAACAACATAATCAATTCCAAATCTAGGTTTTCAAGTTGTCACGTAGTTAGTTTCTATCACTAGTACCTCTGAAATTAAAATCTCAGAAAGAAATCTAAAAGGCAATAGATGCCCTATTGCATTCTAGTCCTCCAAAATCTACCTGAGATATCCATAATAGAATAATACCTATTGTCAATTTGCAAATCTAAAGTCTGATTTCAAATTTTTGTTTGTCATAGGTTTGTAAGTCTATTTTTAGTCCTAGTTATTCTTAACACGTGTAAACCTAAATTGAAGTTGAAATTTAATAATTAATATTGGGGAAAGAATAGTCATCTGATCATGTTAGATCTCTTTCCACAAGTGCATTATATACCTACCAAGCCCTTTAGTTGTGATGAATTTGACATGTTAGATGATGCACTTGGGGAGTTCATCTCACCTAGATTATCCACTAAGGCTTCTAACATCCTGACAAATGTAATCATTAATACTCATTTTAAGCATGGTAGCTATTCTCATACTATCCATACTAATTGTGAGAGTATCTTAACATAAGAAAATGAAATCATTGACACATTTCTTAGTATCACTTTTCCTAATCTTCATTCACCTCCCAACATCTTCCCTACTTGTGAGAACACTTTGGTGAAAGAGGATGCCATTATGGAAAATCATGACACTCATAGTTTTTCTCCTCCTGATACCTTGAACCTACTTGTAAAGATGGTACCTTTGTGTTATAGGATCCAATCATTGAGTGTCATGAGAATCTAGTTTGTTTCTCTCCCAATATTTCTCCTACTTGGGAAGATATTGTGGCATAGGAGGATGAAATCATTGATACATTTTTTTCAAAATATAGTGATATGGATGGCATAGATGAAGATGCTAAGCTAACATTAGATCCCCCCCTCAATAGAAGGTTGTCAACAAGTAGATAACTTAGTTGAGGTTATGAAATCACGAGTAACAATTGGATCACCTCTCATTATAGGACCTCCTAAGTCCCCTGGCCATATCTTGAACTTTGCAAAATAACCCACTAGTAAGCATGGGTCACAAAAACTAAGTTATCACATAATTTATCACACATATAACATTCCTCAATTTAGTGGTAAGGAGTATGATCTTGTTGAGAAATTTCCAGCAACAATCTCCCCTTGGGACTTGATTCAAACATTACCTGCATACCATAAGTTTCTCCAAGAGGCTTTACAGAAGACTACGGTCCCACCTTCTATTAAAACGAATGATGTAGCCACCTTATTTGATTTTATGAAAATGAAAAAGTTGGATATCACATTCCCTCAATATGAATTACCCTCACTTGAGATCCAAAATAAACATGAAGCCTTAATGATAAAAGTTATCATTAATAAAACTAGAGTTAGTTGTACTCTCATAGACAATGGAGTGGGTCTTAATGTTTGTAGCATTGAACTCCTAGATAAAATTGGTGTGGACAAGAATCTTATGGAACCCAATGATGTTAATATTCATGGATTTTACAATGTTAATAAGCAATCATTAGGAATGATCACACTACCCATTGAGGTTGGACCCATGGTTTTGCCTACTCCTATCCATATCATGATAGGACCTCTTTCATACAACCTTCTCCTAGGTATACCATGGATTCATTCCATGAAGGGAGTCCCATCTACTCTTCATAGTGAGATGAAGTATGAATATAATAACAATATATACAAAGTTAAAGTGGATGAACAAAGTTATATTTCACAAGTTCAACAAGATCATAACATTCCAACTCTCTTAATACTTTGATTCTAACTTCAAAGGTAGAACCTATACAAGTTGATGTGAATCCTAATTGTCTTTCACCTACAACAAAAATCTTAGACAATGGTTGGGGGCCATTATATTTTACACATTTTTTCAAAGGGTAGTCTAAAATCTCGCCATCAAAGTCCAAAGTATCAAATACAAATAATGATATGTTAATGTTTCATCTTCAAACACATGTTTTTGGGATGATTGGGGCTCATTAGATTTTACACCATCCTTTATGGGAGAGTGCAAAATCTCACAATCTAAACCAAAACAGTCTTGTGTTTCATTTGCTCAACCTAGTTCCACATCAACAAAATCACCCCATGGTGGTGATGGGGGCTCTTCAACTCCCATCCCTCATGAGTGGAAGGTGCTTAACTTTAAAACACTCAAAAATGATTTGTGTGCTCGGGAAGAAGCCAATCCTTCTTAGAAGCATGTAGATAAAATCTCTTCATTTGAGTTGGAAGCATGTTATGGTCTTGGATACAAAATTATTTCTAAACATGGATATAATTAAAACATGAAACAAAATAATAGGGATCAAGAGAAGTATATACCATACTTTTCCATGTAGGGTCTAGGTTTCCAACACTCCTCCCCATCTTCATCTAATGCTTTATCATCTAGTGTATGTATGAAATCTTGTGATAAGAAAGCAATTTTTTTTTACAAGGGAAAGAAGTGTCCCCTACTATTGATCAAGAGAATATCTTGTCAAGGCTTCTAAAATCCCACTTGGTTACTCTTCCTCCAAGAACATGAAATAAATTCTATAATAAAAATCATTTTGTACATATCATTGAGTGCATGGTAATTATTTCAATGAATGTCAAGCCTTGAGTAATAAAATACATCTTAAGGATTGTGGTGGTCTTCCTTGTGTTGATGCACCTAATTCCTCTAATCAATAATGATCTTCATCCTATTGTGTTGCTCATCACTATGTGGAATTTATAGCTTTATGTGTTTTTCTCATTGCCATTCATGGTGGTACAATCTTAAGTGCAACCATATTTTTTATGGCAGCAACATGATATTCCTTAGTGTGGTTTTCCTTGTCTCTACACTTTGGGGAAAAGGATAACTTGTTTTGGGAGGAATGCACTATTTTCAAGGACCCCCTTTTCCCCTTTTTATCCTTAAAATACCAACATAGCAAGTATGTGGACATTTTAAGGGGGGCATACTTTGGAATTATTTGTTTCACTTTGTTCACAAATGTTGAACTTAGTGATGCGTTGGCATAACATCTTGATCATTTTTGTAGCACCTTATTAGAGTTATCGGGGAGTACAAATCTTGGTATGGTTGACATGGGTACACACCTAGTGAATAGTGGACTTCACTAGACTTAGTGTGTTTCTCATTTGTCTTGCGGGCTCACCTAGTGAATATCGGACTTCACTAGCCTGTGGTGCCTTTTGTTTGTGATTCACCTAGCAAATATCAAAATTTTCTATTGTATAATTCATGAATGCATTTGGTGTGGATCCTAGCACAACACAGCTTGCTAGCCCATGTTTTTACATACCTTCCTTTTGTATTTTATTTTGACATTGTATATGTGGTCTTGTTGCATTTCATACATGTGTGTGTTCCTTTGTGCTTATGTTGGTTTTCCATGGGATCTTGGATCTTGGGGGCTTGCACACTTCCCTTTAGTCCTTAGTCATCCTATCTCTTCAACATTTGGATAATCAAACCCCTCTTGCCATATATTTTTCTAATTTAGTGTTAATTTGAGTGCTAGTTCATACTCTCACTAAAGTGGGGGCTAAATGTAGTGGCACAAATTGGCACCCTTGACAATTTCTCACTATGTTTTTCTCCCCTTAAATTATTGACCTTAATTGACACTCTAATTTCCTAAATTATGCATTCTATAGCCTATTTTTACCATTTTTTGAGAAATTTCAAGAATTGAACAAATGCATTCAATTAATGTCTTTCCCTTGACACTCGATTTCTTGGAAAATAGGACCAGGACTGGGACACCCTTGGGCATCTGAATCCCCCTATTTTCTTGGGATCTAAATTTGAATATGTTGATGTCGACATTTTAAAATTAAAAATTCAAATTGTAAATGTCGACTATCGATATTTAATTTTTGGGAAATTAGAGAAATTCCTATAAATACCTAGTTATTGCACCATTTCAAATCTAAGGAGAATTTATGATTAGGAACTATTATCAAGAGTAAGTCAAGGGAAGTATTTTCAGAGCTTTATTATAGAAATTCAAGATCCAAGCATCATTTCAAATCCTATGTGAGTTATATGTGTTTATGTTATCATTGTTTGTGAAGGCTAACCCTTGTTGTAGGTATCCAAGAAATTCAAGCAATCAAGCAAGAAAGATCCAAGACCTTGAAGTGATGTGCATGACTTTAGTCCTTTAAGGAGGCCATTGAAGGGTGGTTAGTTGCAACACTTTGTTGATTCAACATTCCTTCCTATCATTTATCTTTCCTATTATTGGCATTGCCATTATGGAAGTGGAAACACTAACATGGGGTTTGACTAAGGAAAGACCCTAAATGGCATAATATTTCTTCTCTTTTTGAATGTGTAGATTTCAGGTTTGGAGAGGATTCAAGGAAGATTGAATATAATTTATTCATTGTTGCATTCAAATACCTACACATTGTCAACTCACTGAAACTCACCTACAAATTTTTCCAACGGTGATCTGACAAGTTTACAAGTGCAAACAGGGATCTCAGATCTAGCATCAGAGGACTACAAAAATAGAGGACACCCCTACAAGGATAGAGACGTCCTTAGGAACCTATGTCTTCCTATAGTGATTGAATCCAAAATTTTAGGATAGGTACACATCACTCCACCCTTTCCAAATCTGCCTACAAATATTTGTTTCAATCTATCAGTTATTAGGATCTTATAATTTTCATATTAGGGCACATAGTCTAATTAGGTTAATCATGGTAAATCAATTCCAATATATTTAAAAGACCCTAAAAGATGTAGATCCAGGTCTGATTGACTCACCTTCATGGTTGAAAGTCAACCTTATCACCTTATTGATTTGCATCCTAATGTTCCTTTGATAAATGAGAAAAATTAATCTTAGGCTTAGACATTAAACTTAGGGTTCCCTTTTTCTATGTTACACTTTCTAATTGTGCTTTCATTGTGCCCCCACCTTTGTCAAAATTATTGAAAGGGTGTCACTATTGAGAAGGCACTTACAGCTAAGGGATTGGTTAAGATCTATAAGGAAAACAATGATAAGCTCTCTATTGATAAATCTTGTTATCAGAAAAAAAATAAAAAATGTTTTCAATGATGGTGTAACCTATACAAAGCATATTAAAGTGGATAATACCTCTCAAGGTCATCAAAACATGTATACTCCATCCACAACCAACACCATATTTATTCCTCAAGGAACACCCTGAACTCCCAATCAAGGTAATACCAAACACAATTTCACCCTCTTGGGAGAAACTCTCAATGCCATCTCTTGAAAGTTAGTCCAAGCTAATACAATTACCTATCTAGTCACCCAACCCTTTAATGATACCAATCCTAAGACTAATTGGTACAAGGAGAATGAGTATTGTGACTATCATAGGATCAAAGGTCATTCTATGAATAAAAGTATGAAGCTTAAGAACTATGTCCAAGATCTTATTGATCGAGGGGATATCACCATTGAGGGTAGCCAATATACCTCTTCTATTTGTTAATAAAAAATATACCAAAATGACTTGCCTAATCATAATCAAGGTGCTAGTATGTCTAATGCTAATACTATTCCAAGCAATAACCAAAGGAATTAGATAAACCATGTGGATTATACTAAAGTTCCTTTCAATTATGACAATATGGTTGGTTCCATTACACAAGTTGATCCATGATTATCTATGATATGAGTCAAGGCTGAAGAACCTCAATATGTAGTTACCACTCACCATGACCGCATATCAATTCCTCATCCATAAAATTAATTCCAATAGCCACCTATAAGCCAACAATATAAAATCTTAGATCATCTTGATAAAACTCACGATCAAATCTCCATTTTTGACTTGTTGAAGTATTCTTTCATACACCAAGAGATTCTTACTGAGGATTTGTAGGATGCTTGTATCCCTAATGACATAGATCCCACCCAATTCCAGGCTCTTGTGGGAAACTTATCTTCTACATATCAGTTGGGGTTTATCCAAAATGGTATGCCTCCTATCAATCCTGCTCACAATCATCTTGTCCACATTGAAGTCCTTATTTCTAAGTACAAAGTGAAGTGGGTCTTGCTAGATAATGGTTTAGACCTCAACCTATGTACATTAAAGTTCATTAAATAGTTGGGATATACTCAGGTTGATCTTGATAACTAGGTAATCACAATCAAGGCCTATGATAATGTAGAAAGATTCAAAGGGCACCATTTTCCTTCCTATTCAGGCTGGTCTAGTTATGCAATATACCACATTTCATGTCCTTGATCTTGACCTTCCATATAACCTCCTCCTCGGCCACCCATGGATTCATGCCACATAGGTTGTTCTATCCACCTACCATTAGTGCCCTAAAATCTCCCACGATGGAATTGAGGTTACTATCCACGCCAATCCACATCCTTTTGCGTATTGTCATGCTCTTGAGGCCACTTTCCCTCACTCTTAACATTACCCAGGAGTTGAAGTTACACCTTCCAACACAACTTCCTCTTCCTCCTATGTCAATCCTAACACTCTCCTTGCATCTTCCACTCCATCTTCCACCCTTGAATCAACTTTTGCAAAGATCAAGATCATTGACAAAGGTTGTGGGGAATATGAGATGAGTACCACACTCAATGTGGGCACCATTCCCCCATCTCCATGCACATATGGATGACCATCCTCATCCAAGAAGCTAAAAGAGATAATAATAAAAAATATGGGCTCTACAACTTTTTATGTCTCCTGAAACTGTGGCACAAGAACAACTTGAAGAGGACATTAGTTAGTGGGTATATCATGAGGAACCTGAAATCTCTTCTACTCTTTTGCAATGATTTCGAGAAGAATATCCTTCTGCCCACCAAATGGGTCAAAAGGTTAATTATCAAGGAAGAGGATTGGGGGAAAATTAGAAAGGTATCTCCCAAATTTTTGAACTACTTGTTGTTTTGAAGCATCAAGGGCTTGGATATGATAAAAAGAAAAAGAAGCTCACAACATCTCCTAGTACGTCGAACAATGTCAATATGGAATCCATTATCATTGAGGACATCCCTAAAGAAGTCATTAAACTTTCTTACAATGATTTGGATGTCTCCTCCCTTTTTCCACCTCCATCTCCACCATTGACCTCCCACTCTGTCATCCTGAACTAATTGATTGGGACCAATGAGGATCCACACCCATTGACATTTTTCTGAATGATGAAACATTTATACACTTCATGGGTTTAGAGGAGGAATATTCATCAGGATTTTTTTATCTTGATCAACATGCTTGTTTTGGGGAAGATGAACTCCTCAACCACAAAAGTAGAAAGCGAGAAAATAATCAAAGGTATTCTAGTGAAAAATGTCCTAAGGAACTCCTAGACCTATCAAAAGTAAAAACAAAGGGTGCATCCTTTGATGAAAACCTTTTTGAGGCATTAGAGGATGGGGACATACATGTTCCCCTTATGGGTACTCATATGTCAGAATTATCTTCCATCTTGATTAGGGAAACCAAAGAAATCAATCTAGGAACTGAAGAAAAACCAAAGATCACATATATAGCCAAATCTTTGTCAAAGGATGAGTATCAAATATTTTTTAGAATCCTTCAGAATGGGTTCATCAAATTTGCATTGACCTATTTTGACATGCTAGGACTTGGTCTCATACTAGTGGTTCACCATTTAGATTTCTATCCTAATTCCAAGCCCATTAAACAAAAGCTCCATAAGATGCATCCACAAGTGGATTTTCTTGTCAAAATAGAGCTTGGGAAATTACTAGTGACTGGTTTTATTCAACCCATTGATTATTCTGATTGGATATCCATTATAGTTCTTGTTGCCAAGCCAACTGAGTGCATCTATATTTGCACCAACTTTTGAGACTTAAATAAAGCTTTTCCAAAGGATGATTTCTCACTTCCAAACAATTTAATTCTTGTTGATCTTGCAATGGGTTATGCTATGCTATCTCTAATGGATGGTTTTTGGGGATACAATCATATCCATATAACAGTTGAGGACTAGCATAAGACATATTTCACTACTCCTTGGGGTAACTTTTGTTATTAGGTCATGTCATTTGGTCTAAAGAATGTAGGGGCTACCTATCAACATGCTATGGTATTTATCTTTCATGACCTCATTCACATTATCATGAAGACTACGTGGATGACTTGTTAGGAAAATCTAAAACTCGAGAAGAGCATCCTAAAATCTTGGAACGTATCTTCGACCGATTGGAACAATATTAACTACATCTTAATCCTAAGAAATGCATCTTTAGTGTTACCTCAGGAGATCTCTTGGGTTTCATTTTACCTAGGAGAGGTATTTAGGTTGCTCCCACAAATTTCAAGGTAATTATGGACATACCTCCTCCTAAGACACTTAAACAGTTCAGAAGTCTACAAGGTAAGCTCTAATCCATTCGGTGTTTCATTGCTCAACTTATAGATAAGTGTCAACCATTTACACACTTGCTCCGTAAGGATATAGATTTCAAATGGGATACCTCATGTTAGCAAGGCTTTGATAAAATCAAGGAATATATTTCTAATCCACCTATTCTCATGTCTCCTATAGCGGGTAAATCAATTTTTCTATACATTTCTACTACTTAAGTTGCACTAAGGGCACTTCTAGCATAGCATGATGAGAACAGAAAAGAGAGACCCATATATTACATTAGTCATACCTTAGTTGGATATGATCTCAATTATACCCCCATGGAGAAGGCATGCTTAGGTGGTCTTCAACTCTCAAAAAATTTGAAACTATATGCTTAGTCACTCCATCAAACTCATTTCTAAAGTTGATCCCCTCAAGTACCTATTATCAAGAACATCATTAACCAATCATATGGCTAAATTGTTCATGATTCTAACTGAGTTCAACATCAATTATGTGGATCATAAAGCAATTAGAGGTCAAGTCATTGAAAATCAACTAGTTGATGCTCTATTGGTGGATGTTTATCCCTTGGTTACTGAATTTCTTGATGAATCAGTGTTTTCTCTCACTGAACTTGATCCATGGAAGCTTTAATTTGACGACTCATTCACACAACACGGTTTAGGTGTGGGTATTATTTTTTTCACCCCTCAAGGTGACTTCATACCCAAATCCTTTAGGTTGGATTTCTCTTGCACTAATAGCATTCGAGTATGAGGCTCTCATCACTAGTTTGAGGATTGTAACAATAGAATATCAAATTTTTACATGTCTATGGGGACTCACAACTCATCATTAAACAAGTTAATGATAAATTTCAGACCAAGGATGATAGGATCCTTCCCTATAAATTTATGGTTGACGACTTCAAAAAATATTTTACCTACATCCAATTTGAGCAAGTGCCTCGAACTTAGAATAAAGTAGTTGATGCTATGGCTACTATTGGTCCTTTACTGGTTTGCATTGAGACTGTCATGAGTCTGAATTCTTGGTAAAATAATTGTTGATGCTCGCATACAATCTTCCTAAAACTAAAATGGTGTGAGAAATAGTTGGGCCTCAATCACCCTAGTACCATAATATTACAACTATCTCCATGATAGCATCCTCCCATCCAACCTTACTCGCAACCAATATAGATAATTTATCCAAAGATTATCATGTTACACTATCCTTGGAGACACCTTGTATTGTAAGGGGTATGATGGTTCTCTTGCAAAAATTCTCCTCTTTCTCTCTACCATCCTGATGATGGATCACAAAGTGTGATTCAAAATGTTGATGCAAAAATTATAACATAATCAAATCCAAAAATAATTCGAAACTTTAATATGGATCATGGAAGCTTGATATCATTAAATGATGGTTCTCTCCTAATATGTTTGAATGATACAAAAGCTAAGTTGGCTTTGAATGAAGTACATAGTGGAATTTGTGGGATTATATGGAAAACTTAGTGCGGAAACACCTTCCTAATGCCAATTCTTAGAAAAGAAATGTAGATATGTCATTCAATTTCAAGTTACAGTTCATTAAGATGCACATTTACAGGTAATAGAATAGACAATTAAAATAATACACACACATAATTGAACACTAGTTTTACATGGGAAAACCCTTATGGGAGAAAAACCCACACACCAAGCAAAATATCTTTGTATTATAGTAAATGGTGATTACATACAAAGTTGTAGAACTTCCGCTTCTAGGTGTTAATTCATAGTATCAATCTTAGCAGCATATAATATTTCCCTGATCAACCTCACTTCAATTCAATTTGAACAAAAGCCAAATTCAAAGTTACAAAATGTACAATATTGATACAAAATTTGTTCTACATTCCAAAACCACCAAGGAACTGTTCGATTCGAATTCCTCGAGTAACTGCAATAAATAATCTAATTGTTTTCCATATTAGACCCTCGAAGAGTCTCTATTCAATCTCTCTTCAAATTCACCAAGTCACTTTGAAAATATCACCGTACGCCAAACATCCAATCACCCATCCTCTGCCAGCTTCATCCAATGCTCGATCTCTTGCTTAGCATGATCGGGTCCCACCAAGGCACCTGCAGGCTAGCGAGTTACACAAATCAACGTATATCGCCATTCCGATGAGACAATACATTATCTCCACCAAAATAAGGATGTCACTTTGACGAGGTTCAAACTGCTCCATGTGGCCCCCACCGCCATGTCACCTCCATAAGCCATTAGCTTATCGGCTTGTTCGAAGAGACTTACTTAAGTCCAGAAAAATCATAGTCACTAACAAGATTCTTCCTAGCCTTCCAGCCGACATGTTGAGGGAGACATGAATCCATGTCTTGATGACAACACAATGTCACTCGATAAACTCTCATTGGGTATTGAAGAAGACACTAAAGAAGACTCCCGCCCGAGTGAACAACTCTTGCCAACAAAAGGAGAGTTAGCCTAATAAGGAAGATTTACTCAATGTTGCAAAGATAAAACACAAACCAGTAAGTTGAGGCACTATTTCCAACATGCTCCCACTTGACAAAGACTTACTAGCTTCTTCCAGAGCTCGACATTACTGAAAGTTATAAGCCCCAAGTCCCATCAAACTGGCACACCACATGTATTTTTTTGTGTTCATAGGTTTAGTAAATGCATCTGTGACATTTTCCAGAGTATTCACCTTTTCCAAATTAACCTTTCCATCTTCTACCATATCATGAATGAAATGACATTGAACATCAATATGCTTTGTCTTGGCATGGAAAGTTGGATTTTTTGCCAAACAAATAACACTCTATCTATCACAACAAATAGTAATATTCCCTACATTAAACCCAATATCAAAACACAAACGTCTGAGCCAAATGGCTTCCTTGCAAGCATGAGTTGCTGCCATATACTCTACCTTAGTAGTAGATAAAGCGAATACAGCCCATCATTTTCTCATCCAACTAATTGTACCACCATGTAGTGTGAAAATGTATCCACTGGTGGTTCTTCAGCTATCAATATCTCCTACCCAATCAAAATCAACATATCCATGAATGCTAATAGATCTCTATGACCCAGCTGAGTTACCATGATAACATAAAGCATACTCAGAGGTACCCTTCACATACCAAAAAAAATCTTTTCATAGCATCCCAATGCGGTCTTCCTAGATTAGCCATAAACCGACTAAGTACTCCCACTACTTGGGCAATGTTTGGCCTTGTACAGACCATTGCGTACATTAAAATTACAACTGAACTCGCATAAGGAACTCTGGTCATGTCCTCCATCTCAGTAGGAGATTTTGGACAATCTTCAATAG
>VDFB02094127.1:0-23679 GCA_007258455.2 Sequoia sempervirens
TTTAATGCTCCTAGCATCAAAGAAAATAGGAGTAAAGTGTGCGGCCAATAGGTTGACATTTTTTTTATGACCTCCATTGTTACTCAAAAGTATTGGAGATAGTGGATACACAGTTCTCTATTTTTTTTTTATGTGAAATCGAGCTAAGGATGTGCAGGTAGTAGGAGGAAATTTGAAGATCTTATTGATAATGCCTATGGTGATAAAAAATGAGTTTCTAGTCTCTATTGTGCAGCGTGGGTATTTTGATTCAAAAGTCATCGACATTATGGACCTAAATTAAAGAGACTATCAAAAAATCGCATTTTCTTCTGAGGATATTCGCATGAGCTGGCACAGGTCAAAGTCTTTTAAAGTATGGCAGAGACGTTTCTTTTAGATATAAGTTTTGGAGTTACTTGGTTTGAATGTTCGTTTTTCTTTTGGTATGATGATGAAGACATTTGGGTGTGTATTCATATAAAAAATCTTTGGTGAAAGAGAAAAACTTGATGCTTTTCACCGCAATCTTCTCTTTGAGTATGCTGGTGAATATGCGTTAGAGACTTTGTGTATGCATTGACTAAGTGGAGTGTTGGATGGACTCAAAAAGGGGAGATATCTTGTTGTACCCAAACCAAATTTTTTGCTTCATTAAGGCATTTCTAAACTTTGCTAGAATGATGTCAAAATACAGTTTTTGGGCAAGTCAAGTATGGACTTTGGTCAGTGTCATGTTAGTTGTTAGCAGCAATTGGTCAGTACCTGGAGATCAGAACCTGAACCTGGGACTCAAAGCAGAACATATTATAATGAAGAAGTGCTTCACGACAGAATTATACTCCTACAAGGTCGTTTCAGTGGCCAGAACAGTGTTTATGGAGGAAGAAACAAATAAAGACATTTTGCAGAAAGCAGATCTGCGCCCCTGTCCCTTCTTTTTGAAGGCTCAGATTTAGTTGCATGTGCTTGCAAATATGTTCAATCTCTTTAGAATTGTCCAACTTTCCGACAAGCTATCAAGCGCAGTCATCTGAAGTGCAAAACTCCGGCAATTAAAGTCAGAAGCTGAAGGTACAGAGAGACTACATGTCATAGAGGACTGTCAAATTTACAGTTTTTGCGCCCTTGTAGCCCAGGGGCGCCCTTGAATTTGACCCCTCAGATGGATGAGTCTACAAAATCTGTTTCCCGGAGATCTTTTCTAACTCAGTTCAGCTCCACAACGCACCAGTTCGTGAGATGATCCAACATACTGAGTGATCGTGACAGAGGTTCTACAGAGCACCTAAAACAGAGGGTGGAAAATGTAGAAATACACACCTATACCTCTATAGGCCAGGGGGACCTAGCCTTTAGGCCTATCAAATGGGGTTTTTTTGCAGTTACAATCTTCACGAGACTTGTGCAGAATTCTCCCAACTATCCAGCGAGTCCAGCGAGTCCAGCCATTAGCCCCTGGGATTTGTCAAACGCCCGTACATGAAGGGTCAGTGGAGATTGCTAAAGAAATCAGACAACCAAAAAAATGGCTAAGTGTGGGAAACACACACTCCCTTGGAAAAGGCGCCCTTCTTTTTGAGGTCTTAGAAGCAGTTTTCTTGCTTCGTCATCTCCAGAGACATCTCTTCTTAGTACTTCTAGCTATGCAGAGAGATTGTCGATGCGCGAATCGGAGCACTTCAGCTCCCGGTGTCAGGGGTCAAAGTATGGCGTCCGGATAAAAGTTACACTTTTGTCAAATTAGTGATTGTGCCTTCACAGGCTAGGGGCACCCTTGCTTTTGGGGTTCTAATGCAGCTTTTCAGTGTCTTACATACAGTCGTTGGTTGCAGAATTCTTCCAGTCACGCAATGAACCTATCATCCAGACAGTAGGGTTCATCGTTCACCGGTGGTGGCAGTTTGAAGCATCAAATGGCAGATCGGAGAAATGACCAAGTCCGAAGACCTTGCATCAATTTAATCAAAGGCGCCTAATTTTTTGAGGTGTCAAACATTGATTTTAGCTGTTGCAACTCCCAGCAGATATTTCATCCTTGCTCTGATGGCTTCACGATGGATATCTCAGTTCAGTCACAGCATCACTCAGGTTCTCAGAAATCAGAGCTAAACAGGGGCAACTATAACTTTCAGTGAGCTATAAAGTAAGGAAGTTAGTAAAAAATATCATAACTTTTGTAAATGGACGCCTGGAGAGTCAAATTTGGACTTTTCGGAATCAATGGATTTTGTTGAGTGCATCCAGATGCTGAGATTTTTGTGAACTTACTAAAATAATATTAATTCAGTTTTTGCATGCAAAGCATTAAAATGGCGATTTTCTTCAATAATTAAATATTGGCGCCTCTTTAATGTTAAATCAAAAATTTGCATGTAATGGTAACTGAATATTTTAATATTATTTTATCTCCGGGACTCTGAGTCAGTGTCAGTCGAACTGGAGGGGGTCCAATTAGAAGACTTCTTTTGTTAGTCAAGGTTTATTCTTGCAGTTGGCGCCATTAAGCAAAGAATTCTTCCATTTATTCAAGATGGCGTCCATTCTTCTCTCACAGTTGAAGGCCAAAGCGAATTTTCTCACTTGTGTGGGTGAATTCTTCAGTATTCAACATTCGAAGGCACTACAAAGATTGTTCTCAAATTTCCTTGCAGGTACAGGTCCAAATTCATCAGCAAACATCAAGACAAGATGGCGATTTTAGCAGAAGAAAAGCATTAAAAACTTCTATCTTTTGTCTTAAATCTTCTATTTCTTGTCTTAATTTCTTTCGCATGTTTGAGAATTCGGCGACTTTTGACAAAACAAATCATTTGGGTTGGTTCAGCATAGCTTCCTCTACAAAACCCATGTGTTAGAATTTTTCAGGAAAATTTACTCCAGAGCATCAACTCTCAAAGCTTTGATTTTCTCAACTGAAATTCCTTTGCATGGTGGAGTGGAAGTCAATATTTTTTGAATTTGACGTTAGGGGTTGTCTTAGAATCATCTTCTGGACAAAACCCATATTTCAGATTTTCTCGAAAAAATTGCCCCCACAGCCCCTGCTATCCCAAGTTTTTTTTCGGAAAAGCTCTTGCATGTCAAGCTAAACGACGTTTTTTCGCAATTCTGACATTGTGGGTTATCTTAGAATTATTTTCTGGACAAAACCCACATTTCAAAATTTTTGGTGAAAATTGCCCTCTGACAGGGTATTTTTAGCCTCATCAGGAGTCATTTCAGCGTCCGAAGAAAGTTGTCAGAACATAGCCAAGTTTACAGTCAATGGGTGAGTTTTTCAAAATACAGCTCACATAGACTGAATTCAAGACCAAATCGGTCTTAATTCATGATTTCATAAAAAAAGTTGACACCGATTTATATCAAGTGCATTCGGAGGGTTGACAGGCATAGTCACTCAAGTCCATATGGTTGCATGCCTTGTATAGCCGATTGTCTTCCAAGGCCAATTTAGAGGGTTGATACCACTAGAATTTTGCATGTGCAGCAAGTTCGTTTGCATTTCTCACAACCAGAGTGTTCACAGTCAAACTTCGCAGTTTCGTCATGTAACACTCTTCCATAGAGAAAAGCGTGAAAAATGTGAGGAGCGTCAGAAGCATAAAGTTGTAGAAGAAATAGTGGCCATCACTTTAGTTACGGAGCCGCCAGAGTTACCAATCAGTGAAATGCCAGTTTAAGTGTGGAGATTTCCAAGATTGCTTGAGTTGCTGACAAGCAGTGAATTGGTAGTTAGAACATGTGTTGCCCCAGATGGTGACGCAGTTAACAACCTTGTGGAGGGGTTAGTTGCTCGAGATAACAGCTAGTGATCAGTCAATTAGAACCTACAGTTGTTTGCGAGGACAGAATCAGGAGCATGCAATTAGAACTTGACTTTCATCTTCAGTTCTCTTTGTTGGGACCATGCACGCATACCTATCTTATCCTCAGAGATATTTTGCAGGACTTAGAGTTTCATTTAGGGTTTTCATTAATTGATGGTAGTGTTCCAGTTAACTTGTTTTCAATAAGGACGTGCATGCTTGCACATTGTCCATTTAGATTAGATGTACCAATTAACTAATGGTAGCTTTCCAGTTAACTGTATAGTTTCCTTTATTAGGGTTTAGCAATAAATCTTGCATGCATTGCAAGACTGTAGTTGACTCATGGTGATTTAGGGTTCCCTACACCTTTCGATGTCTATAAATAAGAGCTTTTGCTCATTTGTACATAACTTTTGCACGCGATAGTAATATATGCTGAGCCAGATTTGCCTGTAATATTGTTATTTTGTATCTGTTCACTTTGGTTGGATGATCATTGTTTCATGTTCTTGTGTTTATAAGCTTTCTTTCATATCTACACCTCGGAAAGGTGTCGTCACCTCTTGGGAATTTAGAATTAAGGCTTATCGCTTATTGTTACTGTGTTAATGAGCTTTGTTTCATGTCTACACCTTGGATAGGTGTCGTCACCTCCTTGGGAATTCAGAAGTAGAGTTCATCGTTTGATGTCGTTGCCAATAACCTCTCTCAGCCTACGCCTCGGATAGGTGTCGTCACCTCCTTGGAAATCTTGTCTTAAAGGTTATCGTATAAGTCATTCCCACTCCATTTCCTCATGCTCTGATTTCTTGAGGGGATTCAATAGTATAAGTTAGTTAGTTTTGAGTTGTAGATAAGACCTATGAAACCAGAAAATCCTTGGCTTCAACGTTCGAAGTTTCTCGCAAACCTTGTGCCTCTTTCAACTGAGACAAAAAGATAGGAATTAGTTTAGTTTACTTTTTCAAGCATTTTTTCCACACAACGAGGGAGCTTCCCCTCCTAATTTGAAGAGCACTCATCACGCAGTGTGCATAGTTGTTCGTACCAACTTGCACTCCAAAGGTGTTAGTTGTTACGCCAACATATCTCATGAATGATTGCTCTTGGAGGAGTAATCTTCAGCTATGGGGGTCATGTGATTTGGTTTTTGGTGCTGAGTGTTTGAAAATCTAAATGGAGTTGTTTACTATTTGTGCATTATGGATATTTTGAATGTTAGTGTCTGGATGTAAAATCAGAATGAGAAATTTTGTCATTTACTTCTGACTGCAGTGTGATTTGGGATTCTGAATGAAGATCTGTGCCTGGTGAAGTGAGTAGTAAGTGTGTGCCTAACTACTGCGAAAATGATAAATTCATGTTGCAAATATTTGATGACTTCAATGGTAAATGTGTGAAGTTGTTCAGAGTGTGATTGTGAATGGTTGAGAGCCTCACAGTTCATGTGAAGGCATTGCTTGAAACAGTGTTTTGCAGCCTTGTATTTGAAGTCTGGAGTTGGTGCTTCAGCCACTGAAGTTGGTGCTTTGATGTATTCGGAGTTGATGCTTCGAAGGAGGGTTGGTGCTCTTAGTGGGTTGGTGCTCACTAAATGTATTCAGAGTTGGTGCTTCAAAGGAGGGTTGGTGCTCACTAAAGGTATTCGGAGTTGGTGCTTCGAAGGAGAGTTGGTGCTCACTATATGTAATCAAGGTTGGTGCCCTTTGGAGATGAAAAAAAGCAATAACATCATCAAATAGAAATTACTATGATCCCATACACATACATCGATCACATAAGTATAAACGCAAATTTTAGCTTAAGGAAATAACACATTCAGATATATAAATATTGTCAAATGTATACAAAACTCATGTAATATGAAATCCATGGCATCAAAATAAATATCAAAACTAAAAATATTAGTCTATAGCTCATAAGAGCTTGCATTACTCATCCCAACATCACAACAAGTCATGCGCTAGTGTCTAAGATAGGTCCTAGATGAAGATGTAGCCATGATATTTGCTTGCGTCTTAATGATTGTTGTGTATATTCAAGTGAGGAATTTATTATTAAAATTTTATTGAAGCCTTCAAGACTGCATGTTTTGTTGTCTAATGTATAAAACAAGATAATCCTTGATTATGGCTTTGACTATGAAAGATGCAAAGATTTGCAACAGGGGATATGTATTTTGTAGGTTTTATGATCATGATTCTTCATTGGCCTATAACATGCTTAGACCTATAGTTTGATGAGGGTTTGGGAGAAACACCCCAACGGGGTTGAGGGGCAGTGCCCCTCACGGGGATCTAGGGGCAGCACCCCTAGCGGGGTCAAGGGGCAACGCCCCCAACAAGGTTAAGAGGCAGCGCCCTTTGCGGGGGTCTGGGAACAGCACCCCCATCCGGGTCAAGGGGCAATGCCCCTTGCGGGGGTCTGGGGGCAATGCCCCTAGAGGGGTCAAGGGCCAGCACCCCCGGGCCGTACCTTGGATGCATCCCGCCAATACAGGGAGGGGTTGAGGGGCGGAGCCCTCACCACCAAGCCCAAATGAAGACCTTCAAAACCACACAAACCTTCATGGCACACACCATTTAATTAAAAAAATTGTAAATGAAAGATTGCAATTTTTTTTAAAAAGTTAATTAAAATAGCCGAGTTTGAGACACAAGACTCGCCGGTTTTGGTGAGTCTGACGAGTACTCGACTGTCGAGTCTCTGGGACTCGTTTAGGGTCACCCGCCTCGCGACTCACCGAGTCAAGGCAAGTTTTTGCGAGTCTTGTAACACTGATATTATTTGACCATTAAACTAAATATAACAATATTATTTTAATACCCTCCCTTAATGGTCAATCTATTAACTACACCAAGCTTATCCCAAAATTTTACAAACTTGTCAAGATTCAAAGACTTGGTTAGAATGTCTGCAGTCTGGTCGTGAGTGGGACAATACTATGACATTACTAATCCGTCTTCTACAAGTTGCTATATGAAATGCCAATGAAGCCCTACATGCTTGGTACGCTCGTGGAAGACTAGATTCTTGGCAAGCTTTAGCACCCCTTGATTGTCACAAAACAAGGATAAAGGCCCTACTTGAGACATCTGCATGTCTAAAAGCATCCTTCAAAGCCATACTGCCTCACATGCTGCTTTGACGGTTCCTCGATATTCTACTTCGATTGAGCAAAGAGCTACTGCTTGTTGCTTCTTACTGGTCCATGTGACTGCACCCGTGCAAAAGGCTGAAAACATACCCAGAAGTGGACTTTCTGTCATCAACTAAACCTACCCAATCTGAATCTATGAACCCAATCAGCCTTGGATCTTTGATTTTTCTATACAGAATGCCAAAGTCAAGTGTCCCTTTGACATAACTCAGTACCCGCTTCGCTGCAACCCAATGTTCTGCCTTTGGGGCTGTCATAAAACGGGAAATGTAACTCACAACAAATCAGGCCTAGTGGCTGTAAGATAGATAAGGTTGCCCACTAGCTGCCTGAAAGCTGACTCATCAATCACCTTTGAGTCTGTGTTGGCTGAAAGCTTCAGCCCTTTCTCCATGGGTGTAGGCGCAATTTTCCAATCTATCATTCTAAACTTGCCTAGCAAATTCTTGGCATATTTAGACTGTGAAATAAAAATACCACCACCTATTTGCCAAACCTCTACACCTAGGCAATGATGTAGGAGGCCTAAGTCTGTCATGTCAAAAGTGTGACACAAATTACATTTGATTTGCTCAATCAAATGCTCTCCACTACCTGTAATAATGATACCATCCACATATATGACAAGAAGGATGATGTTATTGCCTATTCTCTTGACATATAGATTCGGATTTGAAGGACTACGCTGGAAACCCTGTTGCCCCAAATACCTGTCAATCTTGATGTACCATCCCCTAGGTGCCTGCTTCAAGCCATAAAGGGCTTTTGTCAATCTGCAAAATTGATGCTCCTTTCCTATAACCTGAAAAACCCTGAGGTTGTATCATGTACACTTCTTCCTCTAAGTCACCATTGAGGAAGGGACTCTTGACATTCATTTGATGGATTTTCCAACCAAACTGCGTTGCCATGGCTAGAACTAATTGAATGGTGCTCACCTTTGTTGTAGGAGCAAAGGTCTCCTCAATCAATACCTGCTCTCTGCGAGAACCCTTTAGCCACCAATCAAGCTTTGTACTTGTCAAGTGTACCATCAACTTTGTACTTGACCTTGTACACCCATTTGCAGCCAATAGGTTTCTTCCTTGGAGGAAGATTTGAAAGGACCCAAGTCTTATTTTTCATAAGACTCTAATGTTTTGTATCCATGGCCTTTTCACATTCAGGTTTACCTGTCGCCTCTACAAAGTCCTAAGGTTTGTAAACACCCTGAATGTTAGCCATAGGAGCAAAATTAACAGTGTTATGTATGCTCTTGCCTCTGGATGATCAACCCTCAAGTAGTTTATCATCCCGAACAGCACCAATGAGTTTTTCCCACAACTTAGGTCTCATTGTCAAACCCTGTTTATCCAAATCAACATGAGCATCATGTTGTGGACCATCTAGTACTATATCATCTAGATACTCTTCCAGGTTCTCCTAAAGAAGATCATCCAGTACTACTGGTGGTATGTGCCTAGGGGATTCCGCATGTTCAGAATCATCAAAGTCCCCCACTTCAGGTGTAACTAATGGAAGATGAACACCTAAGTCCTTAGCCTTCAAAGGCTGGTCCGTAGTACTCTCGATGTTAGAAGAGACTTGAAAAGGCCCAACTTCTTCATCGATCACCACATCCTTACTGAATGTCAAGCAATCAATGTGCACATCAATCAACCGATAGGCTTTACAATTATCACTATACCCTGTGAGCATTAACTTCTGCCTCTTGGAGTCCAGTTTGCTCCTCTTAGCATCTGGAATCCAAACATGTGTTGTAGAACCGAAAATCTTCAGATGACTCACCTTTGGTTTCCTCCCAGACCATGCTTCCTCTAGGGTCTTCTCCTTCACTGCCTATGTCAGAGACTTGTTGAGAAGATAAACAACAATATAAACTGCCTCAACCCAAAACCTCTTGGGAACATTCCTATTCTCCATCATACATCGGGCTATCTCTATAACAGTTTGATTTCGTCTCTCAACAACTCCATTCTATTGTGGAGTGTAAGGTGTGGTGTAATGTCTTTTGATACTGTGTTTAGCACAAAAGTATGTGAATTCGTGTAAGCAGAATTCACCCCCATTATCAAACCTAAGAGTGATCAAAGAACAACCAAACTCTTTTTCCACTAACAATTTGAACTTTTGTAATTGTATAAACACCTCTAATTTTGCTTTTAGGAAAAACACCCACATTTTTCTACTAAAATAATCAACAAATAATAGAAAATACCTAGCACCAGTGACTGATGAGGTATTCATTGGCCCACATACATCTGTATGAACCAGGTGAAGGACCCTATGAACTCTCCAAGCCTGTCCTTCTGAGAATGAAGATCTATATTGCTTCCATGCCTAGCATGCTCTGCAAAAACCCTAAATCTGCTGTTGGATGCCAGGTAAACTGTCCACCATATGCTCTCGAGCCAGCTGAGAGAGATAGGATAGGTTGAGATGCCCATAACATTGATGCCACAAAGTACTGATCGCAAATGAACTCTTGGCTACCAATGCATGCTCATGAACCTCTCCAATGTCAACTAGCCAATACAAACCATGGTCTTCAATGCCAACTGCTATAGTTTGCTTGGACTCCTTGTCAACTATGTGGCTCTTGTGCTCGCTAAAGATGATGTCCAACTTAGCACAATGGTGCATAATCTAACTCACTGACAACAAATTGAGCTCCATTCCTAGTACATAGCATACATTGAGTAAAAGAATATTTTTTCCTCCAAATGTGAATTGGACATTACCTATACCAACCACTGTATACTCCTCACTGCCACCAAAGATCACTAAATTTGAGCAAGCTATATAGTCTATGAACCAATCCTTCCTGTGAGGGAAATACTTGGATGCTCTAGAATCAATGTACCAAGTCGAGGACTTGGTGTGATTTGTTGGTCGTTTGGCCATAAATGCAAAGAAGGCAGACTCCTACTTAGAATGTTCTTCGACATAGGCATTTGGTTGAGACCCTCCCTGGTAGGATTTTTGATTAGCCAACCTCTTTCTGCAATGTTTCTTCATGTGACCAAGTTTTCCACAATAGTGGCATGCCATAGTTTTTAGATTCTTTGAAGAATCATCAAAACTCCCTTGACCTTTCTTTTGAGGCCACTAGCCTTTGCCTTTGTCCTTGGCTGCGAAGGCCTATTCAATAGTGGGTGTATCACTACTGCTACCAAACTATTTCTTCCATCTGTTCCGCTGCAAGAGTTTGTTGCACAAGTCTTTGAACTGTAGGTCAACTATTGTAGAATTGATACTAAGAGTCTCAATAAAGTGCTCATATGAGCGTGGTAAACTCTTTAGTATGATAACCACAATGTCTTCTTCGATCTTGCAACCTATTGCTTCTAGTTGATCATGAATGTGTTTGATCTTCATGAAGTGATCCTACAAAGACATCTTCTCATCCATCATAATCGAGAATAACATATTCTTTAGGAAGAAGACCCTGCCCTTGTCTAACATCTCATGCAAATCTTGCAGGTCCTTCCAAATCTCAGCTAAGGTCTTGCCTGAAGGAACCTCTAGAAGCATCTCATCTGTGACAGATAACTTGAGAAGCATAACCGCAACTGTGGGATGTGTGTTTGTACCAAGGACAATCTGATCAAGGCACCTATATTAGAAGATGGTGAGCATCCGTTGTTTCCAAGTGTTGTAATTTTTGCAGTTGAACCTCTGACTACCTTCCAACATGATGTTGGATAATGAAGCCATCCCTTCTATAATATGAAGTCACGGAAAACAATGAAACCCTAGGTTTGAATTTTTGAATGCAAAAATCCCTAGCCACAAGTCTAAAAATCACCAAAAAATGTGCGAAAACCCTAGCCATTTCAAAAAAAAACCTTGAAACCCTAGTTTTGGTACAGTAAAACCCTAGGCGTTCAAAAAAACAACCTAGCTATTGCGATTTTGCAAAAAAATTCCCAAAAAATAAGCGTTGTTGGGCACAACTTGCAGAGA
Source organism: Sequoia sempervirens (assembly GCA_007258455.2). Taxonomy (NCBI): domain Eukaryota; kingdom Viridiplantae; phylum Streptophyta; class Pinopsida; order Cupressales; family Cupressaceae; genus Sequoia; species Sequoia sempervirens. Next base: position 10,918 of record VDFB02094127.1, read on the forward strand.
CCCTGTCGCGTCTATACTGAAAATTGCCAAAAACCCTAGCGGCGCAATTCTAAAGAAAAAACGGTGCCAAAAATATTGCAATTTTTCAGAAAAAAAAAATCATGTTTTTTTTACTGTGTTGTCGCATGATTTCAAGCAAAAAAATCCATGATTCCCAATAAAAAAAATCTGTGAATTTGGAGTGAAGAATTCTATGATTTTAACTTGAAACTTGTTGATGTGATTTTCATGACCGCACCAACAAATAAAGTTGCCAACGGCTACCCTATTCTCTCTTGATCAAAGTATCCGAAGCTAAGATTGAGAGAGTTTGTGCGTTCAACTCCAAGGTTCCTTCAGTGCAATAGAATACCCTCAATTGGCTCGATGTGTTTTTGGTATTTCAAGGGGACTTACATTGTTCGCAGCCGGAACGCAGATAAAGGGTTTCACGTGGTTCGAATGATTTGGCAGGTAAGTGCAAGTTTCCTAATACTAACCAGAAATGAACTGAATTTAAATGAGTGCAGGGCCTAAGAAATTTATGTTCTATCTAAGGACGGGACGTGGGATCAATCTCAACAAACTTCAACCAGACTCTACTCCCCTCACGTTGGACAACTTACACAAAGTCGGTGCAATCTTCAAGGGAGTGAGAGGGTTTTCAAATTACAACTCAACATGTAAGTAATCGAGATACATGTTAGAAGATTTGTCATTGATGTCAAATTGTCATCATGCAGATATTCCCAATCAAACAAATTTATAGTGGCTTATGAATTTTTGAAATGATCAAGAAAGCTTCAAAGATTGAAAGAGGTCTGTTGTTATTAATGTTTGCTGCGTTTGCTCTACAAGATTCATATTTGATGGGATACAGATCAGACTATGGATGTTGTGTGATTTAATCTGAAATATTTAGAACAACATTCAGTCTTGCAAAGTCAATGCTTCAAATCCATTAACAAAGTTTTTCTGATCGATGTCTTTAACAAAAACATCAGGCTCGATGTTTTTTTTACAAATACATTTGTTTAAACAATAAAACAAATATACTTGACGTGTTAACTAACGCGTTTTTAATAAACGCGTTTTTAATATTAAACGTTTTGTTGAACAAGACAAAGTAAAAAGTGTGAAAAGAGAAACGAAATGCTTTGATTAGAAAAAACGTCTTTCTAAAGGCGTGTTGAAATGATGTGACTGGAGATGAAGTCGGGTTACCTGTGTGAAAGAAGAAACAAAAGGATTTGATCAGAAAAGACGTCTTTCTCAAGGCGTGTTGAAATGGTGTGATTAGAAGATGGAGTCGGGTTACCTTCTAAAAGGATGTGCCTCTTCTATGTGATGCGATTTGTCGCTGGAGTGATGCGTCTCTCTCCTAAATACAAACTTAAATTAAAAATCTGATGCAATGACAATAAACAGCGCGATTTGTTGCTGGAGTGATGCGTCTCCTGAATACAAACTTAGATTAAAAATTTCATGCAATGACAATAAACAACAAATCAAAATAAAAGAGACTTGGCTAAGACAAAACTAATTCAGTTTATTTTATGAAGAGGCAGATTTTAAGTACAGATATGATCTTTCATCAAAAGGGTACAATGGTTGGGCAATGTACATAAATGACATCCAAATCAAGTTGCTAGTGTGGTTGTGATAGAACAAGTAGTTCAGTCTAAAGACCCATCTCCTTGTGTGAGCCTAAGGTGATATCATTTATCACATAGAGCAGATTGGAGAGTTGGGAATGTGCAGATCAGATTGAAGGCTGTCATACATCCATCAAGACAAGGTTTGGTGCCTTGCACTAGGGGTTGGTGCTCCTTGTAGGTAGGAGCCTACTAAATTTGTAAAGGTCTAGGTGTTCCTTGTAGGCTACATTCTACTAAATCATCTTGTTGTAAATCTGTAGGTTGGTGCCTACTTTGAAAAATATTATTTCAATAAAGTTGTGTCAACTTGGGGAAATTGATTCATATCAAAAAGGTTGATTGTAATAAGTTTGAAAAAGATTAAGAAATAAAAGTTTGTAATTGATTTACTGATTCACCCCCCCCTCTCAGTAAATCTTTTGTGCTCTTCAATACAAACACATGAATCACAATCGAAGTTAAGTTTGCAATGTTTTCCAGTTGACCACACAAGGCAAACTTGCCGTCAGCAAGCCGCTAGTGGTATGGATCAAAATGAAGCTGCCTTGACTAACACCACAAATCCACAGCTAACATCTACTTGCATGAAAATAAAAACTACTCTAAATTAAGTTACTTCTTGAAGTGGAAGGGATGAAGAAACCTTGCTAGCTGATCATAACAAAGATGAATTCACCATCAATGAAAGCTTCTTTTTATTATGATAGTTTTTCACAACAATCTCTTACAAAGTTTTCAAAGGAAAACTTTCCTTCTCCTTCAAACTATACTATGCTAACAAGCTAAGCTATCCCTCTGCTCTACTCTCTGATCAATTTCAGAGGCAATATGGAGAACATCCTCCTTCTGATTTCAGCCTCATCTCATGCATTTGCCCAAAAATCTTCTACATGGTCCTTGTGCCTGTATTCTTCACCTTGTACAATTCCAATCCTCCTTTGAGGATCAAAATCCTGTCGGCTGGTGTGTAGAGTGAGGTGATAAAATTGTAACTCATCCTCCGCTTCCTTGGCTGCCTACAAAGAAGGGCACTCCTCAAGCGAATTTCCCATAACAATAGGAAAGTGCAATCCTCCTTTCTTCTTCTTCCTTATAATTTTGTCGTAGGCCATGAGTTGCCTAGACACTTCAAGCATCACCATTCTATCTGTGGGGTATCTTGGCAGTCGGTAGGTGTATGAATGGAACCCAAACAGCCTTATATATGTGAACTTCGGGAATTGGATAAACCAAAACCCGTACTCTTCAATCAACTTTTGTGCTTCTTTGGATATTCTTTGTTGCATTCTCCGTTGAAGAGTCCTTATAATATACACAGTGAAAGCATCGTTCACTCTTTTGAAGCTGGAGGTACTTGTCAAATGCAGCTGCTTGCAAGCTTCATGGATTTTAAATTGACCAGAACCACATCCGATCGGCTCCTGGAATGTCAGCCCTTTATACTTCGTCATTCGAGCTAGCATATAAATGACATACGAGCTCATGTAAAACGTCTTTGTTCTTCTTAGGCTTCTAAATTGTTCATCTATGTTGTCACTGGTCATCTTCGCCCAATCTACATATTCTTTCCCTTCTAACACCACACTGATGTAGAAGAACATCCAAGGCTCAAAAGCATACACCTATGGGCTGCCATTCACCCAGCTGAGCATCATGATTAAATCACAGTATTCTTGCTTCAACTGCTCTAAAATAATCTGCTTTGGCAACTTGGCGCCAGGAGGCTTTGGCTTCCTCATCCACGCTGTGTTGATTCTCTTAGCACACCTATCAAAAGATGAGGCATACATTTTATCATCCCTCTCTTTAGACTTTTACAACATTTTGTCCATAGTTGGAATCCCAAACGCCTCGCTAATAGCTTCAGGTGCGAAGTTGGCCAGCAACATGCCATCTGGAGAAACAATTGTTCGGTGGTCTAACCTGTAGTAGTTTGCACATTCCATTATCAACTCTGAACATCGAATTGTTGGTGGAAAACCAGCAGTTGCATACAATCCACTCCTCACAATATTGTGCAAAGTCACTGACAGAGGATAACCACCTTGCCCATATATTCTTCTTTTGAAAGCCTCAAGGTTGAATGAACCGAGGTTGGTATCAGTCAAACCTCCCAGCTTTGACACGAACTTAGATTCAGGAAGAAAAGACTTCTTCAGCTGTTTGATGATTGCCTGCCTGGAGGCATTCTCCTTGCCCGCTTCAACATTTCCAGCTCTACCTATAGCTTTGCTTGTTCCGGCAGCATCTCCTCTTCGAATTTCAGCCATCTGCAAAATAAAATTCAAGTATTATAATTCTATCTTAGAAAATAAAATTACTGTGAGATGGCTGGCAAGTGGAGTTAGCTTCAAAAAAATAAAAAAAATCTTCAACATTAAACCACCAACTCCAAACTTCGAGAATTCTAATACCGAAATTCAAACTCCGAGCTTCAGCAACTTCCAGCAATACCACTTTCAGCACTTCGAAAAAATCAAGATCAACTCCCTTACTTCAGAATTTTCTTCTTCTCAGCACTCACTCACTTCAACCTCAGCACTCTCAACTTCAGCACTCAAAAAATAATTCTCTCAACTCAAAAATTTCTCACTTCAGCAATCACTTTCAGCTTCAGCACAATCTCAACTCTGCAATTTGTGAAGAAAAAAATGAATAGCTTCAGAGTTTATATAACTAAAAGAAGGCGCCCAGTTTAGCAGTTGTCATTAATTCACTCCCCCACTACTTAGAAAATTTCCAATTCGGGAGAGAATATTCTTAGTCGTCATAGAGTTGTCATAGGAATTTGCTTTGCATATGGAGGCCCCTACTTCCATTTTGTGGCGCATTTCACTAGGCAAGTTTCCACTTTAACAAGGTGGGCGCATTCAAGAGGTGGCACTTCAACTTTCAAACACTTAGACTCTCTAGGCGCATCTATGGTAGCAAGCTCTTAATTCCAATGCCTTGGAATATTTTCAAGATCTCTTTTAGTTGGGCGCATATGACCCTTGGAGCATTCAATTTACAACACTTAGTGAAATTTCCATCAATCTCCAAATTCCTAAGCATTTGGGGAAGCTTTCCCACTGAGAGGATTTCCAAGTCAAGGGCACAAATAAGGTGTCTTACTTCAATTTTTCATACTTAGAAACTTTTCAGCCATCTTCTTCTCTCCTTGGGCGCAAATGACCCTCTCTACTTCAAATTTTTCACACTTAGAAAATTTTCCAAGCTTCTCTTCTCCTTGAGCGCAAATAGAGGGTCAAGCTTTTAGTTGGCAATACTTAGCAAATATCAATCCTCCCCTTCAACCCTTAGGCGCATATCAGCCCGTAGACTTTTAATTTCATTGCCTTAGAAATCTTTTAATCACTTTATCCTAGCTGGGTGCATATGAGGCCTTGAGCTTCAAATTTAAATCACTTAGACATTTTCCAAGTCCTCCTACTAGTCAAGGCGCAAATGAGGGGGGCTACTCCAAGTTTACAACACTTAGTGAAATTTCTACCTTCTCTTCTCTTCAAGGCGCATATGGAGGGGTGTACTTCAAATTTTCGTGCCTTAGTGAAATTTTCACCTTACTTCCAACTAGCAAGGGCGCATTTTCATGTGTGGGGTTTCATTTTATCAAACTTGGATGAATTTCAAAGCTCTCGTCCAATTTGAAGTGGTTTGTTCACATTGCCCCCAGCTTGCCCTAGCTTTCTATTTCTAGAAAGTTCCTCAATTTTTGCTTTTCAAGCTGATTTTCAGCTCCAAAAAGCTTGATTTTTACTTTGTCTTGAACCTCGTGATGTGATTGAGCTGTTGGCGTCTAATGCCCGCCTGTACTTGCTATTTTTAGCAACTTACTAAAAATAGTAACTGCTCAGAATGAGCCCAAACTTTGTGTGCTGACTCCCTGAAGGATGTCGATCGAGACTGGATACTGCTTCTGTGTGATTGTCGCATTTCGCCCTACATTTTAGGAAACCCTAATTCCTCTGCACATGCCAAAAATAGTAAGTGCTTGATTTTTGAATCTCTGCAACTCCATTTGACTTGAAATTCGCGCCATGGGGTCCTCATCATTTGCTTGACCTACTCACACTGGTGCCTCACGCTGACCTGCTATTTATAGCCCGTTTTGGAAGTGGCTTACTATAAATAGTAAGTGCTCCGATTGCCTTCAAATTTTACTAGCGGGTTCCTTGAAAGATGCTAATCCTGATGGGATACACCGGTTTTCAAAAATTCTGGCGTTTGACCCCTCATTTTGAGTTCCGAAGCTGGAAACCCTAATTCGTCTTGCATGTGCCTCAAATGACATTTGTTTAACTCTGTTTCTGTTGCATGTCACCGGGTTCGTGATTCTAAAGTGTTGGGAAGCTACCAAAGTGAACCTACTAAAAATAGTAAGTGGTTGAAAAAGTGACCAACTAGCTGCTGAATGAGTTTGCATGTCACACTTCCCGAGAGATCTTGAAAAACCCAGAAAAATCATCAACCTGCGAGCATTGGCTAAAAATAGCAAGTTCCAGAAAAGTGGTCAACTCTGCTTGCATGTTACCTCGTTGCGAAGCTCTCGGAAAACCCAGAAAGATTATGCAGACATGCACTGAGAAATATCGCATGCAAGCCCTAAAAATAGCCACTGAAGCCTGAATCATTGAAAGTCATCATCTCGTTTTGCATGCTATACCACTGCAAAGGTCTCAAAAAACCCACAAAGAATCTTCGGACATGCATCTGAAAATCCAACATGCGAACCCTAAAAGTGGCCCTCGAAGGCAGGACTGCTAAAAATAGCAAGTTGTTCATTTCAGCTCAAATTTTGCAAGTAGTTCACAACGTTCTAAGTGCAGTGCAGTCGTCAAAATTTGAAAATCCCAAGAAAATAGGCCCCAAATTGGTACTTACTAAAAATAGCAAGTTATCAGAATTCAGTGAAAATTTAGTGGAAACTTGTTTGTACGCGTCCTGACAACAATGTTAGCCAAACTTGATTTGACCTCAAACTGATGTGAGAAATGCAAATCCTAATTCAACAGACTTAGCCAAAATTTCAATTGACACGGGCACATCCCCGGAAAGACAAGCAACAAAGAGAGACAGCGGGAAAAACCAACCAAAACAAGCCAAAAGACGCGAACGAAGCAAAAATTAGGGGGTCCCCATTTGCAATGGGGTGATGTGTGAAAAGGTCACAACAATACCTGAGCGCAATTTTAACCGTGATTTTATGCAGAATAAAACACTACTAATTTTGTAAAAAAAATCGTTAAAAAAATCTACACAAGCAAATACCCACAAATTTTTTGTAAGAAAAAAAATCGTCAAAAAATCTTTGTACGATATTTGTACAATCACCCTTGGCATGATTTCCTGTGTCTTGCATTGAATTCATCACTTCACCGTCCGTAGAATTCACAAACTACTGATCCCGAAACCCGAGCTCTGATAAAATAATTATGAAGTGAATTATCGTCAAGATAATTGATTGATTAAAATAAGAAGCAAACGCATTCTTATATAGAACTACAATGAGCTAATAATAGCGAAGATATCAATAGACTAATAAAAGCTAATTGAAGGCTTAAATAAAAGTAAGTGAAAGTTAAAAAGCTAACTGAAAGCTTGAACTAATCCTAACTGAAAGATAACTTAAAGCGTAACTAAAAGAATAAAAGAATATACCTAAAGTCTATTCTAATATCTTATTTGACCATTAAACTAAATATAACAATATTATTTTAATATAAATCACCAAGGAGAAATAAGCACATTTTCATTTTCCATTTCCCTTTGTTACCCGTTTGTCACTATTGTAAAACATAAATCCTAAAAGGAAGAGATTATGATTTCTTTCTATCCAATGGGTTGTTGAGTTTGTGCCCAGCTATTTTCCAAATCAAAGACCAAGTTCAAAATTAGCCTGTCAAATCCCATTACTATGATGGAGACCAATCTTTCATTCAAAGCTTTCTCACTCTAGCAAATAGGGATATGAAAAGAAAAATATTTTGATCTTTAAATAATGTATCAGAAAAAAATTACATGCCTGTCTGCTGGTACATTAATGGGACCAAAGGTATCTCGTTCCTCCCTAAAAGCTGTTATTGATCTGCTGCTTATAAATAATATGTTGTGCATCAACGAAGATGCAGATAGATGGCGTCGGGATGCTGAAAGCAATGCCATTATATCAGACCACCTACATCAATGATAATACAAGGGGTTATTTCAAATCAATTTGATAATTTAATTAAAAGATTAAACTATTAGCAGTTGAATGATGTCAAAGTATCATAGGAAAACAAATCTCCACAGTCATCAGATGTAATTTTTACTGTAAATCCATAATGTGTTTGCCAATTTCTTTAAACACTAATTTTAGTAACCCTCTAGAAAGATATCCATTAAAAAAATTACTGTTATAAATATAATAGATAACTTTAGCAGAGGCAGCCAGCCATATTTCTGAACCATGCGGACAAGACCGTTGGAAAGGCTGTGAAGAAGTTAGACCTATAAAATATGCCATAGAAGGATGTGCATTCTATCACTTCTGCAATAAGAGCTCAAAGCAACGATTCTTTGGCAGACAGCATAACATCTCTAAAATAATTCCAGACAAGAAAAGTTTTTCTTCTTTAAAAACTATTCCTATAAGAAGTTTATCTTTCATATATTGTTAATTTAATCCCAACTCCAAAGATCAATTTAATCTCATTTATTAAATTTTATCCCAACTCCCTATTTCCTTTATTAAATTTAATCTCATTTATTATTAATAAAATTTAAAACCTGAGCATTGCCTCCCAAGATCAAATTAATAACCATTCAGGCTACAACTATCTGTTTCTTTTGTTTGCTAAATACAGGATACTCAAATAGCATGATATATATTCAAGCAAAAGAAAAAGTGAAATTTTGAGAAAAAAACAACATTAAGATTTCCTTCCAAACAAATATCCCAAAGTATGTAAAACTTCCTTCATATAGAAATTTTGAGAAAAAAACAACATATAGACTTCCTTCCAAACAAATATGCCAAAGCATAGGTTTAGAGAGATTGGATGAACATCAGTTCACTCCCTCCAAAAATGAGGTTTCAAGTGTATGGCCAAAGAACCAAAAAAACATGTTTTTATTACTACTATGGTTTGTTCAACCAAGGAAAGCTAGTCCTTAACATAAACATAAACTCAGTCCTCTACACATCTCAATATAGAAACCAATGCTATCATCTACCAAACCTTTAGAAGTTTTAACACACTAAGACAAAAATTGGATTGCATTGCCTAATGTAGCTCTCCCATTGGTAAAAATTGAAAATGAATTTACTTTTCTTTTTATAATCCATGATTGCATGTTGGCAATCCAAGTCGCAGGAAACCTAAAAATAGGCATGATGTGAAGTTTACATCCAATTTCTTGTTTCTATGACATCAGGAATAATTAGACTTCATCATATGGTGAAATAGCACAAAACAGGCAGCAAAAAGGAGGAAGACTTGGTATATGTTTATTTAAATGTCCATCTTTTATCCGAACACAATGCTACAATACCAATCAAGCATGAGTGGGCTGTGACTTCACAATGGCTTGACCATTGAAGTCATTAAGCAGGATGAAGAGGCATTCTTGATTGGACACCAAACTCATCATGAATAGATGAGGAGTAAAATAGAAAAATTGCTTTCAGTTTGTATGGGAATCCTCTTTTGCAATACATCTAAGAGGGGATTTTGACAATAGCCATAAGAGACATGCTAGCTCCAATTTTCTTATGTCAAAATCTGTATTTCCTTAGTGTCTAGCATTTTCATTTTGTTATTTTGTTACCACATAAGAAAAAGTTTACACATTGTCATATATCTTTTCTATGGGTTTTTGTCTGAATTTTAGTGATTCAAAATGTCAAGGGTGTGACCCTTTCCTTGCTCTTGAATGCTTTGATGACCTATTATTGGCAAGTCTCCTTTGAGTGATGACATCAATTGAAGGAGCTAGTTGTTCTGATGGTTTCGTTGAACAAATTACTATCCATATAGATTGGCATTTCCTACCTTGGTTTTCCTAGGAATCTCAACACTTGATACATTATGGAGAGGGAATTCTTGTCACCTTTCCTTCTACAACAAATATGTATTGACCTTGTCAAAGGTCAAAGTCTAGCTTTCCACCAATAAGTTCTAAGACTCCACAAAAATCTCACAAGCAAGCGACAAATTGTTGATGGTCAAAGAAACTATATCCTTGTTGTCAAATGTTTTTGTTGACAACAACGAGCTAATAACTAAGATACTTCAATTTGAGAAAAATGTTCTAACAATGACCCACCCTCATGCAATTTTGTCGAAAATGGCAAATTCTTCAAAAATAGGACTTGGCCTTTTTCCGACACTTGATACTTGTTTTGCAAACTAGCCCGCAATGTATGTGCAAATGTAGTGTTTCAAACTTCAAAGATTAAATCATTTGAGACTAATAACTTGACAGCCTATAGGGCTTCTCAATAATGCTTATCATAGTCTCCTCGATTATTAGCTAGCCTAGTTTTGATGCCTAACAAGATTCAATCACATTCCCAATGCTTGGTGATAGCTAGTATCTTGATTCCATACGTTGTAATTTTTACCAATGGTTTTTTCTGCCTTGGATAACACTAAGTTTTCAATACCATACCGACAATTCAACCCAAAAGAAAATAACCCTTTCCCAACACTTGAAACCAAAAAATGTTGATCTTCACTCGAAAAAAATAAAACTAACCTAGAAAAAATTTAAATGATCTCATAAATATTTCAAACTCCTACTAAATCTAAAACCCCAAATTTTAAAACCCTATTCAAAGTTCTTCAGATTTGAAACACTTCCTGAAACTTGTTAACTTTTTGAAAAATAAATATTGGGAAAATTAAATTTGCTCAAAAAGAAAACTGAAATTTAGATTTTAGTGATACCCAAATTAATGTCGCAAATCCACAAGCCCTTTCAAAAACTTGCCCTTGTCATTAATAAGCAGAAATGAGTCAAAAAACCTAGACGTAAGTAAAAAACTACTGGTCACAACTTTAAATTTCAGCTTTAAAAATTGTGATTTATGTTGCATGTATGGCTGCCATAAAATGATATTCTCCACTACTTGTAACTGGCACTCGATTCACCTTCAGCCATGTGACTTTTGTACAAAAAAATGACAAAATCATGAAATCTTTAATGCAATGGAAAACTGCATCATGTGACGATTTTCATGCAACAATACTTGCAATTTTATAGACATATACCAGCAACCCTCAGAATGCTATTTGCTACCTCTCTATCTAACTATAGAAACAATGGAGGAAAAATCCTTCAAAACAATAAAACTTTCATGACTTTGTAGAATGCAATTTTAGACAGCATGACCTCTGAAATTCTTCTACATCTTTGACTCTAAAAGAGCCCTCAAAACTGCACAACCACAATTCTTCAAATTCACACAATTTGATTCCACGAACCGTGACTCATTTTTCCAACTACATGACCTTCAGCATCCTTGAACTTCTCTTCCCAAACTTCCTTCAAAATTCATTTGATCGATTCAATATGGCTCTAATACCAAAGTTGGTAAACACTAAAGAATGAGATGAGAGTAATTAGCATATGTTCTCAAGTGGAGAGAGTCACATTATTTTTAGCATATGATAGTTAATTTAATACTATACTCTCCACTTAAGAACATATGTTGAATTATGTCATCTCATTCTTCAGATTTTACAAATAATTGTATCCTTGTATGGTGGATGAAACTCTCCTCCTATACTACTAGACCGATTACTCCATAGATAAGCTTGTTGAAGTAACAAGTCTTGGCATTGCTCATTATCATGCAGTTGCTAAAAGCTAGAAAAGCTAGATTATCTCCAGCAAACTATATGAACTATAGAAGAAAAAAATTGGGGGAAAAATCAACAAACCAAAAGTACGATATTTTTTTAAAAATTGGGATTTAATTGGGAAAATTTGGATTTAAAAAAATGCAAATATGTTCAAAAACAGAGAAAAAACTACTATTTTTTAAATTTAAGGCATTCCAATAGCATATACATATAGAAAGCAAATAAAATTCAGAGTTTAACCCATGAATTGTAGAGTATAGATTTTTGTAATTTATGTTCATATTGTTGATTATATTGCATTGAATAATGTATACTTCATATTGCATAAATAATAATTAGATGCTAATAGCTTTCACATTTTTTATTACAATCTACTTTGTAAAAATGTATGGATCATCTTGAAAGTTACAAATGAATTTGTATATATTCATAATTCGAATACCCCTAGCTGTTCAAGGTAACTCTTGATCATGACCATGATAAATATTGATTGGCTGTGAGATTATAGACCTATCACACTTCGTAATATAGTTTACAAAGATAGCCATTTTGAAGAATCGTCAAGACTATGAACAATAAAAAAAGCTTAACAAAAGTAAAGTTTCATTGGAGCAGATTAATCTTGCTACTCTTTTGAAGTAGCAATCAAAATTCAAACTCCTAGGCTACTAAGCCCATGGGCTTCATGCCCTTGCTGGGATTTTGGACTCTGAGTGTTAATGCATTTAAATAAATATCCACCAAGGACAAGGCTACCAAACTAAAATTACAATATTACCATTTTTCATATTCCCTAAAAAGTACTAAGCAATTGATCCCAAAAGACCTTTGTCATTACCATTTTTCTTTATAGATTGGATCTCCTATTAATCTTGATCTCAATATTTAGCATACAACTAAACCAAAAAAAAAACAGATACGTACTACCTAAGAAAGATGCCCGTAAAGCCTAAGCGTGTACCCATATGGTAATTCAGAATTTATACATAGGCATACACAGTTGTGAATACCATTCACACTCTCAACCAATGAAGTGGATAAGGAATGCTCTTACTTGGAACAGATGGATCACAAAAAAAAAGACAATACAATCCCATTATGGTTGAAAGCCATTCCAATCATACCCCTGATCACAGATAGGTAGGACATTTTACATCATAAAAGAATGACATTGAATATCAACTTAAATCATTTTGTACATAATTGATGCAATATGATAGTTCTTATCACCAAATATAATTACACTCATGAACAAATATGCATATTCATAGGTT
>VDFB02094128.1:0-22823 GCA_007258455.2 Sequoia sempervirens
TTCAACCTATCTTCATGTTCAACCATCACTTGGTTATAGCCCGAGTATCTGTCCAAAAAGGACATCATTTGTGAACCATTCACTATTTGCAACACCTCATCCAGCGAAGGCAAGGGATAGTTGTCTTTCTCAGAGGCCCTATTCAAATTGCGGAAGTCTACGCATAATCTTATCTCTCCATTCTTCTTTCTAACAGGCACGAGATTGGCGACCCACGTGGAGTGCCTTACTGGAAAAATAATCCTGGCTGAAAGAAGTTTCTTGACTTCCTGATAAATCAACAGTTCTAGCAATGGATTCACCGGCCTCTGCCTCTGCCTAAATGGCTTGCTGCCTGGCTTTAGTGGTATTGTATGTGTAATCAGCGATGTATCATATGTTTTGAGGTCTTCGTATCCCCAGGCTATCACCTCTGGAAATTCTTTCATGACCTTTAAGATGCCTTCTTTCTCTTCAGGTGTACAAACCTTTCCAATAAAAACGTTCTTCACTTGTTCATTTGTTCCTAGATTGACAGGTTCACAATCATTGCCTTGCGTGCTTTGATTTCTGCTTAATCTGTCAGTGTCAAATAGCCTTTCCAATTCAACCATTCCTTTTGGGATTACATTAGTCTTCAAATTCAATATCCCTTCTGTATCATATTCAGCCTCTTCGGCATCTTCCTCATCTATGATTTGTGCTTCAAACACTCCTGAGTTTGTGAGAAAATCCAGAATCTGCTTGTCGTCATCAAACACTTGAAAGTTCTTTATGTTATCAGGGATTGCCGGGGTTGAAACCAACTCTACTGTGAACTTCTTCAATCCCTCCATTGCCAATGGTTCCAAAGAACTGGCAGCTTGTGCCAAAGAGTTTGCAACGGTGTTCTTGGATCTATAAACTTGCTTTATGTTGAATGCATCAAAGCTCTCTATTAGGTCCCAGACTCTGTTCCGGTAACGGTTCAATCTCTTGTCGTGGCAGGCGAACTGCTTCTTTACTTGTCGGACCACTATGTCAGAATCTCCAATGGCATGTACAATCTTGGCTCCTTTCTGAATTGCAAGGAGCAATCTGTGGATCAAGGACTCATACTCAGCAACGTTGTTGGTGCATGAAAACTGGAGCCTGTAGGAACCCAAATAAGCTTCTCCTGTCGGGCTAACCAATTCAAATCCTGCTCCATTTCCTTTCTTAGACTTTGACCCATCGAACCTTAAAGTCCATATTTGATTCTTTGTAGGGGTATTGGGAGACTGAACACATGTCTCTTCTTGATTGCAGACCTCTGGAGTCTTTTCTTTATCTTTTGACTGAGTCGTATCATCTTTTACAATTTCTTCTATCACAACACCATTCTCCTCATTCATCTTTTGATGTTCTATTAGAATCTCCTTTTCTTCATTCGTCTCCTGATGTTCTTCCTGTAATGAAGTATGGGGGACAAGCCTAGCAACTTGCTCTAGTGCCACTTTGCACATGGCACAAGTAATCTCTGAATGGAATGCTTCGTGTATTCGGCACCAGTTAGGAAGCAACAAATTCTTAATTGAAGCATCTTTCCCTAACTCTGTTTCTTGTTTCACACTGTTCAGGACAAAGTCCCTGAAATTCTCAAATGTTCCTCCACCTTCACTATCGCTCGAGTCACTTTCAATCAACACTTCGGTGGAGCTCATGTTTTCAAAACATTTTCCCTTATTTGCACTTTGCAGCATCAATACCTCTTGCTTAACAGGCCTATATGAGCCTAAGTCAGTCTCTATAAACATGATTTCATTATCTTCTCCATATTCTGTGATCATCAGCTTCAATCTCGGTGTACTCTCGACCTTGATCTGATTTGGGACTCCCTTCCATGGAAGCCACATGTGGGAGAAGTCCGTTGCAATGTATCCATTCAATTTCCTTGCCCAGTCCCGGCTCAGCAACATGCCATACCCATCCGGTATGTCGACCACTGATATGTCGATACAGCTCTGGATTCGGGGATCAGCTGACAACTGCATATGAATATTATTTAACTCCCCGACCATTGGTACTTCAGTTTTGTCTAGTTGAGTCACTTTCTTGGTGGTATGCAACGGGACTATGCCCAACCTTCGACACACCTTCAATGGCATGACGTTGCTAGAAGCACCGGAATCAATCAAACAATTGTGCAATAACTTTCCAAAGATTCTAACTGATACCAAGAATGGGGCTGGTTCATCCTTCCCCTGATAGAACACTACTGGTTTCTTCTTTTCCTCGGGTACAACGCTCTTTCTTTCATTCTTTTCATCCCATTGTGAAACTTGATTATCACGGGTGACCTTCTGTGTCTGTTCTTGCCTTTGTTTTGCGGGCAAACTGAATCTAACTCTTCTCTTATCCTCAGTCCTTGGCTTTTCAGGTTCACTTGAAGATCCTTGTACTACCCCCACAAAACCTTGGGACTGCTGTGGAGCTTCCCAAGCGTTAAAAGGCGCGTAAGGCACTTCTTCTACCATGTTTGCATTTTGCACAGGACGGGATTGTACACTGATTTGAGGACTCCTTGATGAACTAGGCACTTCTGGAGGTGTGCTCTTCACAACTGGTGTCTCATATAGACTTCCCAAAATTGTGTCTCTAACTTCAGAGATTTTCATCAACTCATACAAGGGAAGACTAACCTTTATCTTCTTAACTTCCTCCAGCACATAGGAACTTAATCTTTTCATGTCATCTCTTGGAAGATTGTCCTTTTGAGGACGCTGCATCACGTGGAGGGGTTGTTGCTGGACAGTTTGTTGTCCATTTCTATTCTGCGTCACGTTCTGTTGTCTATACTCTGGAGAATCCCGGGGCAAATTCGGATTGTTACTTGCATTTGGATTCGGCGGGGTTGCAAAGTTATTCGGAGGAATCGAAGACGTCAAAGGCTCTTTCTGGTGATAAGTCCTCTGGTACACCTTAGGTGCTGCTCCTCCGGAAGTTTGGAATGCTTGCACCTCTCTACTCCCTTCTACCAATACGCTATTATCGAGAGGTGGGAAAATGTAGTTACCCTGGTCATATGGCTCCTCTGAATAAGTACCTTGAACTTCTGAATATGTCTGAGCCTCTGAATAGACTTGAGCTTCTTCATAAACTTGAGTATCTGGCGCCTCCACGGGACCGTTAGCCGAAGCTGGTGGAAATCTGTAATTAACCTCTGGTGGCGCGTAGTTCTGGTATTCGGACACAAGATTGACACTTTCTATGATTAGTGCCTGGTCATATCTTTGCACTGGTACAATCTCATATCCAGTAGTCGGAGGATTTTCAGTACCTTCCGTGCTTTTCACTTCTCCTTTAAAGATATCAGCTGCTACTTGAAACTCATGGCATTGTAATTCTGAGTGTTGACTTGTGTTATGAAGCCGACACCATCCTGACATAGCAGCTTCTGCCAGAAATACTCTGTCCGTGGGGCGATTCTCTGGAGGCGGTGGATTATCTAGCGGTGATGGAACTCCTCCATTGTTAGGTCCAGTATTCCAGGACCTCTTCTGATATCCTTGATTATTGTTTCGATACCCATGGCTGTTGTCGTGTCCATGTCCTTGATGGGCATCTTGATGGTGGTGATATCCTCGATTGGCACCTGGGTGTGCCTGATAATTCTTTATCATTGATTGCATTTGATTATTTTGATTTCTGAGGTGAGTTACCTCAGATGACAACCTTTTCATTTGCTCTACTAATTCTTTCATTTCGTCTTTCTCCTCTTGTGTCCTTGTTGCAGGTACCGTGTTCTGGAGATATACAGGCTGTGTAGCTGGAGTCTGGGATAGAGGTACCCCAGGATGGAGAATCAATTGATCCAATGGTGGCGTAACATGATACGCCGGTTGCGGAACTGGATTCAACGCTGGAATCTGCTGATTCCATGCCGGAGTAAGAGTCTGCATCTGATTATTCGTGGTGACCAAGCCAGTGTACAAAGAAGGTCCAGTTATGTTTTGGCCCATATTCTGACTTACTTCAACCGCCTTAGCATATGCTTGATTCATATCTGCTGGTATGGGATGAGCTTGTCTCACAAACATTGCGGTCAATGGATCCAAGGCTGCATAATAATTTTCCCTTGCATCGGGAACCATGTACGGAGTACGTAGCCTTGTGAGAGCCTTTTGGAATCTGTTGTTGAAGGCATGAATAGGCTCTTTGTCTTGTCTTCTTACCTCTGTGAATTGACGGAAGAGCTCCACTGGGGTGATAGGCATACCAAACTTTCCAATGAAAGCCTCCTTCATCTGCTCCCATGTTCTGATGGATCCAACTGGCAAATGTATAAACCAAAAGTGAGCCTCTTCTCCCAAGGAATACGGGAACAATCTGCAAGCCACATCTGCGTATGCATTTTGTCGGTTTCGCAAATGATCTTCAAACATCTTAATGTGATCCTCTGCAGAACGGTTTGGATCATGGACTTGATACTTGGTGCAGAAATGCTCCGGATTCTTTGGCATGTCATGGTAGTCCGCAAACTCTAGAGGAGATGGATTAGTAACGAGCCAAGTAGCACCGTTAGGAGCGGGTTGGCCTCCTGGTTGAGCCATTGCTTGATTTGGATATCTCCTCTGATATACGATTACTGGAGTTGCGGTCACTTGAGCTGGTGGTTGTTGCTGAACGAACACTGGTGTAGTGACTTGAATGGCTTTAGGTTGAGCAAACCTTGAAGCACTTGGTGGAGTTCGGAATAAACTTGTAATCTCCTCTCCGCTTTCTTCACTAGACTGAGCTTCTTCGTTTGAAAACACTTCTTCGCTTGAACGGCTCTCTTTCTTCTTCCTTGCTCGCGTAGGCAATTCTAACTCCACAAAGTCTTTGGATGAACTTGGCGTGGACCTCAGAATTCTTTTCAACTTATCGGGTGAGAACGAACTGATTCGATCCAGGATGTAGCTGATTACTGTCGGCGGGGAAGGGGAGCAAGTGGTAGTCTTTGATCAAGCAAATTCCTTTCAATTGCAACTTGGATTTCAATAGCCTTTTCTTCTTCTTCCTCCAACACGAAGCAAGTTCTCATGTACTGGGCGTAGCTCTCCTTTGTTTTCCACGCAAGATTGTTCAACCCTGAAAGAATGTCTTCTTGGTCGTCGTTGAATCCCAAGTTAGGCTGCAACACTGGAAATATCTCTCTATGCGGTAGCACCATCTTGAATCATGATAATTTCTTTCTCCAATGAATTTCTTTTCAATGAAATCCCTTCTTATTCGAAAATGACTGCTTCACTACAAAGAATCCTTGAAGGCCCTCCTTCTAGCGCCAGATTTTCTCTGTTGATGCGGTTTTTGTGACCATACCAAACAGCCGAAGAACAAAATAGTTTGGGGCTACTCCGTTCTCTCTTGATCAAAGTATTCCATGCGCTAAGATTGCGAGAAAGTTCGCATGTTCAACTCCAAGGTTCCTTTAGTGCGAATAGACCCAGTTTGGTTGATGTGTATTGCTGTGTTCGTACGAGGGGACTTACACAATTGTCTAGATTTCTTGCAGTCAGCAGTTAATGTATGATATTGAAGGGGAATTCTTTCGTGTATGATTTGGCAATTTAATCTCTCTCCTAAAACTAATAAGAAATATACGGAAAGTAAAGGGGAAAGGGCCTAAGAAATTTATATTATATTCTAAATGCAGGATATGTGGAGCTTCATTTTGATAGACTTCAACCAGATTTCACCTAGCCTCCGTCGGACAGCCTCAGTAAAATCGGTGCAATCTTCAAAGGGGATAGCGAAAGGTATTCAAGTTATAGTTTAACATACGTACACCATCAGAATGACGCATATAAGTATGTAAACCACAACCGAAGTTAGACACAAGATAATGTCCAGTTGACCACACAAGGCAGACTTATCATCAACAAGCCGCTAGTGGTATGGAATAAAGAGAAGCTATCTCAATAAAACAACACACACCAAAGTAAGCTACTTGCATGAATTAAGCTACTTGGATACGAAAGGAAGAAGAAACTTTGCTAGCATTTCATGACAAGACGAATTTCATCATCAATGAAAAGATCTATTATCATAAAATGTGTTACACAACAATCTCTTCAAAAGTTCTCAAAGGGAAAACTTTCTCTCTTCTCCAAATGATGCAGAAATGCTCTACAATGCTACACTATCTAGCTCTAAAGCTAATGCTCTCTCAATGTCTACTCCGGGTTCCTGGGAATTCTAATGCATTACAAAATGAGGGGACTCTATATTGTGGCCGAAATCCCAAAGGACGGCTAGTTGCTAATCACAGAGTGGCTGTAATCGGGCAATGTTCTAACCTAAACTGCATTAGGAGTGATACATTAAATGAATCAAAGATTCCCACTCACTCCCAAAATAGCAAATGCAATAAATGCTCCATACTCAGTCTTCTAGAAGATCCTCGTCCAGTAGTGTGTTCCCATTAGCCTTCTCTCTGACTGCCAACTCAACAAATCTGCTAAGTACGGCCTCAACCTCATGAACTGAATAGGCTAACACATTAATCCAACCGGAACTCTAACACCGTGGATCGAAAAGCTCGTGCCTTGTACAAGCAAGATTTTCCAAGTTTAATGAGTCTTATGGTTCTCGATCAAAGGAGAATGTAGCGATTTTCAAAGTCATCCCGCATAAAGGTCTTAACATCTAAGAAGGGAACCAAAGAAACCCCCAAATTATCAAATCCTGGCTTCATCGATTCAAATTACTTAGCAAATATGGCCTCGAAAGTATTCCCCTAACTCCATCTATATTGGCCATAGCCTTATGTATCCCCGGTCAATCCACATGGCCGTGATCGAAGAAGCCACTGCGGATAGCAATGTAATAATACCACCAACAGAATCGTATCGGTCATTCGCCTCAATGACACCTCCATCAATCAGCAACTGCAATGGCACATGCCTCAACACCTCAAGACGCTGGATCACCTTACTCTGATAGATGGAAGCATCGCCCCAAGCATGATCCACCGCATCCATCCGTGCCAAAATAGAAGAGGCCTGCTGAAAGGCAAAGGCAAGGTCCTCCATGAACTTCTCTGTCTCAGTACGAACTCCTGTGACCCATTTGTCTGCCTCCTGTGCCATCCTCCCCAACTCTACCAAGCCGCTGATCGACTCTCTAGGAATATCTGCTGGAGGCTCTATCACTGGTACATCCTGCCCTCGAGAACGAGACAACTGCTGAACATATCCAACTAACGCCTTATGTTCTCGTTTCAACTTCTTATATTTCCCTTCTTTCTTGAATAGTCTATCTTTGAGGGCAAGGAAGGAGTTATCAGCTTAATTCTCAACAACTGAGCACTGTAGGGCGCCCCAAGTCAAGAGTGGTGACCACATAATTTCAGGAGCCGCCTATTCCGGCCTACACTCACCTGCGGGACAGCAACGGAAGGTGCGAGCCATCCTCATCGCTGGAGATTCTCAAAACTTTCTTTGCTCTTTCTGGTGGAGGTGCAATCATCCGTTCAAGAACTCTTCCATTTCAACCAACTGATCAATCTCACTCGCTTCTTCAAGATTCTCGCCTCTAAGCCAACGGGCACCTCGTGATACTGGCGTCAAAGGGCTACCGCTTCGTGTGCCTCAATTTCTCTAACCTGCTCCACTTCTTTTCCTCATTCCGGGCGGCTCATCGGGCCCTCGAAAGTGGCCGAAAGTGTCTCGACACTATATCATCATCATCGCCATCCCCTTTCCATGGCCGCTTCTTTATCTCGGCTGAAACTGAGGGTCGCGAGCAGTCCTCTATCAATATGTCATCAATCCCGACAGTGTATATTGGGTACCGCCACCTACCTCCTCGAGGCCGAATATCACTGTGATCTCCGGGTACCCGATTCAATGTAACCCTCTCGATCAAGAAATAAAGACACCTCCTTGAGTGCTTGGAGAACGGTTCCAGTTGTACCGCCATCAGAATCTCGTGCGGGAGGTTCTCAATCCATTTCTTTTTCCTCGACTCGGGTCCTCTTTGTGATCCGCTTTTCCTTCCCTGGTGGGCCCTGATCTCTCCATTGTTGTAGGTCACAGTACTGACCTACTTTTCAATTGTCACCCGCCTATCAACCTAAGCTCCTCGTGGAATAGCCATAACTGATGGAAAGAGTGACAAGATCAAAGAACCCTGCTCAATTCAATCTATAGGCTTAGCGTGGAGTATCCCGAACAGCTGCATAGTCTGGATGAACAACATCGATGTCCTCATTAACCTGGTCCGGAACCGGAACTACCTCACACTCCCTGATCAGAGTAATCGGCAACCGAGAGAACATTCTATTCCTCACTTCAATCTCATCAACCGCATCAGCCCAGTAATCCTCAATGGTGGCCTTGTGTTTGAATTCCTCTGACAACACCCAGTTGATGTTATGGTGTGGGTCATAGTGTTGTCTACTTGTGTGATATGAGAAATGATGAAATTGAAGCTCACTTTCAGCTTCTCTAGATGCCCTCAGACGAAGGATCAACCTCATCCCGAAGTTGCCCATCACAATTGGAAACTTATCCTCCTTTTTCTTCCTCGATTTTGTCAAAGGCTTGAACCGCCTAGCTATCTCTAGCATTTCTCATTATTCTCGTCTAAGGTACTTAGGCAGCCTATATGGGTATGAAGAAAATCCCGTACCTCAATGTATGAAAAATCTTGAATTGTATAACCAAGACTCCATACCTCACTAGCTCCGGCATTTCGCCAGAGATTCTCGTGACCGTAACCCTCTCCCAAGTAGCCCTTGATGTACATGGTGAATGAATCGCTGGATACGCTTATAATAAGTTGCGCCGAAGGTAACTCTGCTACACAATTTTGGCGAATTTTGAACTGGTGAGAGCCACAACCGATGGGTTCCTTGTAAGAAAATTCCTCTGTACCTCTTCATCCGTGCCAACATGTAAATGAGATAGGAGCTCATGTAAAACGTTTTAGTCCTCCGCAAACTCAGGAGCTGCTCATGTATATTATCACTAATCATCTCAGCCCAATTGACATAATCCTTGCCCTCCAACACCAGGTTGATGTAATAAAACATCCAAGGCTCAAAAATATAGGACTGTGGGCATCCACCAACCCTGCTCAGCAACATGATAAGATCACAATATTCCTGCTTCAAGTCCTCGGCTATGATCTGCTTCGGCAACTTCGTACGAGACGGCTTCGGAGTGCTCATCCAGTGAGTGTTAATTGTATCCATGCATCGTTCAAAAGCAGAAGCATACATCCGCTCCATTCGCTCCCTGGACTTGCAGATCATGTTTTTGTGCACCGGGATCCCAAAAGCTTCACCAATGGCTGCCGGAGTGAGATTGGCAAGCACTTGGCCATCTGGTGACGTGATCGACCAGTGTTCTTTCTCGTAACAGTTGGCGCACTCCATTATCAACTCCGAACACTGAATGGCTGGCGGAAAACCAGCAGCTGCATATAGTCCACTTCGGACGATGTTGTGCGAAGTGACCGAAGCCCGATGACTTCCAATCCCGAACAGCCTGTTCTTGAAGGTCTCCAAGTTGACAGAGCCCAGGTTCGTGTCTGTCAACCTGCCCAATTTTGAAATGAACTTTGACTCCGGCATGAACGTTTTGCTCAGCTTCTTGATCGTAGCTTGTCTTGAGGCACCATTGTCCTTTCCGGTTGTCCTCACTTCAGCCATCTTTTACAAGCAAGCTCAATCTTCAGCAAACACTTCTCCACTCAGCAATGGCGTACCTTTCTCAGCAACTTCAATCAACTCTCAAGTGCGCCCCTTCAGCAACTTGCACTCCTTGGCAAAATTCGAACTTCTTCAAGCCCACTCAGACTTAGCAAATTCGCCTTTCTCAGTTGTGAAAATGAGTGAAAAACTTGCTCATTTTATAGCTAAAATTCAAATTCTAGAAGACGTTAATTTTAGCCAGTGCCATTAAACTCCACTACTCCACTTCAAGAATTCGAATTTTCCCTCTCTGGTGTTTCTGACACTTGTCTCCAATCGTCGGGAATATTATTCTTCTAGAAACTTGACTTTGACTGGCGTTTTGGATTACTTTTCGAAAAATTCGAATTTAAATTCATCTTCTCTTAACTCACCAGCCGGAGCTTTGTCACTTGAATTCGAATTTTTAACTTCATCATCTGCTCTGGAAAATTCATCTTTGAAGAGTTTAATCAAAATCATCTAGGCAATTCCCTTTGGATTCATCGTTCGAAGAAAATTCACTCTGAAAACTCATTTATTCACTTTTGCCTTAGAAAATTCAAAATTCTCCCTTAGGAAAATTCATAACTTAAGCACTGATCAAATTCCTCACTGAAAAAGTGTCGGCGAAGCTTGAAAGATCTGGAAATCCATTCATCATCACAAATGTTTAGTACCCAGAAGCAAATTTTCGTCAGAATGTCTCGAATTCATGGGTACCCAACGAACGGGTTCATTTAATTTTTTGAATTTTGAACCTTAGAAAAATATTATCTCCATCATTTTAAATTGTTCTTCGCCTGTGATCACTTTGTGTTGTTCTGACTTCTTGAAAAAATTTGAATCACCTTGCATTATCATCGTCTCTGACTTCATCACTGAGAAAAGTTGCTCGTGCTCCGGAAAATTCTACCATCTGAGTTCTAGGCATATTTTCCAAGGAAAATAAATTCGCCTTAGAAAATATTTTAAAATCATCTTGTACTTTTGAAATCTTGCCTTAGAAAAAAAAATTTGATTGCCAGTGGAGAGGAATCTTCATTTAGAAAATTTTTATATCAACTTCGTTCCCAGCACGCCTTGCACATTTTATCTCCACTTCATCACTTGGAAAATATTCATTCAAAAGCCCAACGCCTTAGATAATTTTTAACACTTAGAAAATATTTCACTTTCCACTGAGGCGCCTAGCACACTTCAAAACATTTCAACGCCTGCAAGATATTTTAAAATCACCTTATATCACCCTTACTCCCTAGGCGCGCATTTCATTTTAACTCTCAACACCTTGAAATATTTTCCAACGCCTTCCAAACGCCTTAGGAAATATTCCTAACACCTTATGACTCACTTCACACGCCTAGCAAGGTTTTCACTAAGGCCCACCACCTTGGGCGCATTCTACACATGAAGAGGGATGACGCCTAAGCTTTCACCACTTCTCACCACGTTTTGGTAAACTTTTCACCTTATTTACCACTCGTATTTACCTTTCACATGCAAACATGGGCGCATTTCCTTGTAGGAGGAGGACGAACTTGCAAATGCCTTCATGTGACTTTTCAACTTCCGTTTTTTTGTCTTCATGTGAGCTCATTTGGGCGCATTTAGGAGGGTGAGGAGGACAAACTTGCAAGTTGGGCGCATTTTCATACTAGTGGAGGACGAAATCTCCAACATCTTTGGGTGACCCTTCACCTTCCAAAATTTTGTCTTGACTTGCATGATTTGGGCGCATTTTACCCCCTACGGAGGACGAGTTTGCTTTGACCTTGTTGACTCTTTGCAAGTTGGGCGCATTTTGATGTAAGAGAAGGATGGACGCATTTCAATGAGGGTGGCGGATTTTTCATACTTAGAAATTTTTTGAACCTTTTCCTTCCTCCATCTTGGGCGCATTTGGACCCCTGAGCAGGATGAAATTTCGTTGACTTCCTTTGACTTCTGGTGCCTTGGGCGTATTTTGACCCCTCAGCAGGATGAACTCACATTTCCAAAAATTTCTACGCCTCTAGCTGAGATGGGCGCATTTTCCATGCCTGCCGGACGAGACTCCAGACTTAGACAAAATTTTCATCATCCTCGCCAGCTTACGATTGCCGCGCTGTTGCAAATGCCAAGTTTTACGTGACCAGCCTCTGACTGGAATGGCGAAATTCCACAGGCATTAGCATCCTCATAACCACTGTTAACACAGCCGACACTGCAACTTTGGTCACCACGCTATTTATATAGCCTGTTTAAGTGGCTTACTACTCATCAATGTAGCTCTTGTTTTCGATAGCTCCCAAACTCCGTCCAGTTGAAATTGAATGAAATGATCCTCACCATGACCTGCTGGTGACAACGTCACGTAAGCCCGATTTACTATTTTTAGCATGTTTCCAATTTGACTTACTATAAATAGTAAGAGTGCTCGGATTTATTTGAAATTTCACCCGGCCGGATGCTTGAAGGGCCGTCGCTAGATGGTTTACCTTGGATTTGAAGATTTTGACTTTTGATGCCTATTTTAGGCTCGAGCTAAACCCTAATCGTATTGCATGTGTATCAAAGATCTCACGGTTTGCTCTTTCGTTTAGCGACGCTACCGCGATCAGCTCGTGTTTTGAACTCTTTGGGAAGCCATTTGCGGGGCATACACTTTAAAATGGCGAGTTCATAGCGGTGGAATCCTTGTTTGCATGTCACGCAATACGTGAAGCTCTCGAAAACCATCGAGGAATCACCCGACATGCAAACCCTAAAATAGCCTCGGAAGGCTGGAATCACGAAAGTGGTTATTTGGAGCTTGCATGTTATATCGTTCGCGAGGGTCTCGAAAAACCGAGTAATATCCGGACATCAAAAGAAAATCTACGCATCTCGGACCACGAAATCTACCGCAGGCCGGTGCGCTAAAAATAGTAAGTTGTCCAATTTTGCTCAAATTTGGCATGCAAAGCGATCTGATGTACTACGAATGTAGTGTGATGATAGAATCTCAAAAAGCGACAAATTGCACGAATTACGGGCGCACTAAAAATAGTAAGTATCTCGGAATCTGATGAAATTTGGCTGGAAGCCCGCTGGATGCCTGCTGATAACAACATTAAGTTCAATTTTCAATTTTCTCACTTTACTTGATCTTGAATTGGCCCGAAACGATGAAACCCTAATTTTATACTTGGCCAATATTTTGCGTTTAAGCTCAATGACAGACACAACCCCCGGAGAGACGGACACCAAAAAAAAAGAGACAGAGAGAGAGAGAGAGAGAACCCAAGCCAAAAGACCGGAACGGAGCAAAAATAAGGGGGTCCCCATCTTGAATGGGGCGATGTGTGAAAAGGTCACAACAATTCCAAGTAAATGATGTCAACCGTACTGCCGAGGACCACATCAAAATGTTCGAGGATCACCTACGCAATAGGCAGATTGCATATGTAGACGTGGCTTGCCGACTCTTTCCATACTGTTTGGGAGAGGAAGCTCACCACTGGTTCATTCACCTACCAGTTGGATCTATAAGATCATGGGAACTGATGAAGGAGGCCTTCGTCAGAAAGTTTGGTATTCCCATTACTTGTTTAGAACTTTTCCGCCAATTCACAGAAGTAAGAAAACAGGACAAAGAGCCCATCCATGCGTTCAACAGTAGATTTCAGAAGGTTCTCACAGGCTATGTACTCCCTAAATTGTTCCTGATGCCAGGGAAAACTACTATTCGGCCTTGGATCCCTTGACTACAATGTTTGTAAAATCTCACCTCACTCCGGCTAATATGAGTCAAGCTTATGCTAAGGCTATCGAAGTAAGTCAAGGTTTAGGGTAGACCATAACTGGGCCCTCACTATACACCGGCCTGGCTACGACAAACAATCAGATGCAGGCGCTCGGCTCAACATGGAACCAGTAAATTCCACCATTGAATCCAATTCCTCAGCCGGCTAGCCAGATACAAGCACCATCTAATCAGCTAGTCCTTCATCCTGGGATACCTTTGTCCCAGACTCAGGCAACACAACCTGTCTATCTCCATAACACAGTGCCAGTAATGAGGACTCAAGAGGAGAAAGAAGACATGAAAGAGTTAGTAGAACAAATGAAAAGGTTGTCAATTAAGGTAACCTACCTCAGAAATCAAAATAATCAGATGCAGTCCATGATACAGAATTATCAATCTCATCAAGGTGCCAATCGAGGATACTAGAGTAATCCTCTGCATCATCAGGATGCCTACCAAGGACACCATCAAGAGAATAGTCATGGGTATCAAAATAATAACCAAGGATTTCAGAAAAGATCCTGGAACACAGGGCCCAACAATGGAGGAGTGCCGTCACCGCTAGATAACCCGCCACCTCCAGAGAATCATCCTGCTGACAGAGTTTTCTTGGCTGAGGCCACTATGTCAGGATGGTGCCGGCTTCATAATACAAATCAGTATTTAGAGCTCCAGTGCCATGAATTTCAGGTTACTATTGGCATTTTCAAAAGAGAAGTAAAGAATACGGAGGGTACTGAGAATCCTTTGACTACTGGATATGAGATAGTCCCAGTGCAACAATATGACCAGGCATTAGTTTTAGAAGATGTTAATGTTCCACCTAAGTACCAGAGTTACATGCCGCCATTGATTAATCACATATTTCCACTAGCTTCGGCAAATGGTCTCGTGGGGATGCCAGACAGTCAATTGCAAGAAGCTCAAGTTCATTCAGAAGCTCGAGTATATACAGAGGTTCAAGACACCTATTCAGAGGAGACTTTGGGCAAAGATAACTATATTTTTCCACCTCTCAATAATAGCATTTTGGTAGAAGGAAGAAGAGAGGTGCAAGCTTTTCAAACATCTGGAGGAGCACCCAAAGTGTATCAGAGGAGTTATCATCAGAAAGAGCCTCTGATATCATCGATACCTCCTAATAATTTCACAACTCCCCCGAATCCCAATGCAAGCAACAACCCGAATTTACCTAGGGATTCTCTAGAGTACAAACAACAAAATGTGATGCAAAATAGAAATGGGCAACAGATTGCCCAGCAGGCTGTCCACCTAATCCAATGCCCATAGAAAGACAATCTTCCAAGAGATGATGTGAAGAAGTTAAGTTCTTATGTGCTGGAAGAAGTGAAGAAGATGAAGGTCAGTCTTCCTTTGTATGAATTAATGAATATTTCAGAGGTAAGAGATACTATCCTGGGAAGCCTATATGAGATGTCCATTGTGAAGAACACTTCTCAAGAAACATCTAGTTCATCAAGAAATCCTCCCATCAACATTCAATCTCGTCCTGTGCAAAATACAAATGTAGTAGAAGAAGTGCCTCATGCGCCATTTAACACTTGGGAGACTCTGTAACAGTCTCAAGGGTTTGTAGGAATGGTACAAGGATCCTCAGGCGTGCTGGAGAAGTCGAAGACTGAAGATAAAAGAAGAGTTAGGTTTAATCTGCCTACGGAGCAAAAGCAAGAGCAAATGCAAAATCCAAAGGAGGTTACTCAAGACAATCAAGTTCCATTGGACAGAAAGAATGAAAAGAAGGATATGGTAATAGAGGAAAGAAGAAAACCAGTCGTATTTTATCAGGGGAAAGATGAACCAGCCCCATTCCTCATGTTAGTTAGGATTTTTGGGAAATTGTTACACAATTGCTTGATTGACTCCGGTGCTTCGAGCAACGTCATGCCACTGAAAGTATGTGAAAGATTGGGTGTAGTTCCACTTCAAACCACCAAGAAAGTAACCCAGCTAGACAAGACAGAGGTTCCAGTTGTTGGTGAGTTGAACAACATTCACATGCAGTTGGTTGTTGGTCCTAGAATCCAGAGTTGTATTGATATATCAGTAGTCGACATACCTGATGGGTACGACATGCTGCTAGCAGAGATTGGGCCAGGAAGTTGAATGGATACATTGCAATAGATTTCTCCCACATGTGGCTTCCATGGAGAGGAGTTCCAAATCAGATTAAGGTCGAGAGCACACCTAGGCTTAAATTGATGATTACTGAATACGATGAAGGTAATGAGATTATGTTTGTAGAAACTAATTTGGGCTCATACAAGCCCATAAAACAAGAAGTGTTAATGTTACAAAGCTCAAATGAAGGTAAGATTTTAGAAGATGCCACTGCTTCCACTGAAGTTTTGGTCGAAAGTGATTCAAGTGATAGTGAAGGTGGAGGAACGTTTGAAAATTTCAAAGATTTGGTCCTAAAGAGTGTGAAGCAAGAAACAAAGCTTGGTAAAGATGCCTCCGTCAAGAATTTGTTACTCCCTAATTGGTGTAGAATCCATGAGGCGTTTCACTCTGAGATCACTGGGGCCATGTGCAAAGTGGCCTTAGAACAAGTTGCGAACCTCGTTCCACAAGCCTCATTGGAAGGAAATTATCAAGAGATAAACGAAGAAAAGGATGTTTTAATAGAAAAACTTGTGAAAGATGATAGATTCCAGCCAGTGATTGAAGAAAAGGTTCCAGAAGTGTACAATCAAGAAGATGCACATGTTCAGCTTCCCAACACTCTCATGGAAGATCAAGTATGGACCTTGAGGTTCGATGGATCAAAGTCAAAGAAAAGAAATGGAGCGGGATTTGAGCTTATCAGCCTGATAGGACAAGCATACTTAGGTGCCTACCGACTCCAATTTTCATGCACTAACAATGTTACTCAGTATGAGTCTTTGATTCATGGCTTGCTCCTTGCAATTCAGAAGGGAGCCAAGATTGTGCACACCTATGGGGACTCAGACATTGTGTTCCGCCAAGTAAGAAAGCAGTTTGCTTGTCATGATAAGAGGCTCAGCCGTTATCGCAGTAGAGTATGGGATCTCATAGAGAACTTTGACGCTTTCAATATAAAGCAAGTTTATAGGTCCAAGAATCCCGTTGCTAGCTCTCTTGCACAAGCTGGTAGTTCACTAGAACCTTTGGCTATGGAATGATTGAAGAAGTTCATAGTGGAATTGGTTTCAACCCCAGCAATCCTTGATAATATAAAGAATTTCCAAGTGTTTGATGATAAACAAATTCTGGATTTTCTCATGTGCTCTGGTGTGTTCGAGGCACAAATCATTGATGAAGAAGAAACTGAGGAAGCAGAATTTGATACGGAAGGGATCCTGAATTTGAAGACAAATGTTATTCCAAGAGGGATGGTTGAACTAGAAAGATTGTTTGGCCCTGACAGACTGAGTAGAAACCAAAGTACCCAAGGTAATGACTGCGAAGCTGTCAATATGTGGACATAAGAACAAGTAAAGAACATTTTTATTGGAAAATTTTGCATACCTGAAGAAAGAGAAGGCATCTTACAAGTCATGAAAGAATTCCTAGATGTAATAGCCTGGGGATATGAAGATTTGAAAATGTATGATACCTCATTGATTACACACACGATTCCATTGAAACCAAGCAGTAAGCCATTCAGGCAGTAAGCCATTCAGACAGAGGCAGAGGCCGGTGAATCCATTACTAGAACCATTAATTTACTAGGAGGTCAAGAAACTTCTTTCGGCGAGGATCATCTTTCCAGTGAGGCACTCCACGTGGGTCTCCAATCTTGTTCCAGTCTGAAAGAAGAATGGAGAAATAAGGTTATGTGTAGATTTTCACAATTTGAATAGAGCCTCCGAAAAGGATAATTATCCTTTGCCTTCTTTAGATGAGGTGTTGCAAATAGTGAATGGTTCGCAGATGATGTCCTTCTTGGACAGCTATTCAAGATATAATCAAGTAATGGTGGAGCAAGTAGATAGATTGAAGACAACGTTCACCACAAAATGGGGGACCTTTGCATACAAGAGAATGCCTTTCGGCTTGATCAACGTAGGAGCCACTTTCCAGCGAGCTATGGATATCGCCTTTCGAGATTTGGTAGGAAAGTGCATAATCATATATATGGATGACTTGACTGTGTTTTCAAAAAGAAGAGGAGATCATGTTGAAGACCTAAGGAATATTTTTCAGAGATGCAGAAGATTTGGTGTCTCTCTGAATTCTAAGAAATGTATATTTGGTGTCACCGAGGGTAAATTGTTAGGTCACGTCATCTCGCAGAAGGGTATTTCAATTGACCCAAAGCGTATTGAGGCCATTTCAAAGATTGGCTTGCCAGGTAGTCAGAAGGAATTGAGATCATTCTTTGGCAAAATTAACTTTGTTAGCAAGTTTATCACTGGGTTTGCCGAGATCGTGAGGCCATTGAATGAGATGTTGAAGAAAAATGCAAAGGTCGAATTGACTCCACAGACTAGGAAGGCTTTTGATGAGATTAAGCAAGCGATAGTAGATGCTCTAGTGCTGGTCAGCCCAGATTACACCAAGCCTTTCTACTTGTATTCATTTTCCTTAGAGCATATGTGTGCGGCAGTGCTAACACAAAGAACGGAGGAAAAGGATGAGCACCCAATTGCTTTTATGAGTGCACCTTTAAAGGAAGCAGAGTTAAGATACCCCAATATTGAAAAGCAGGCTTATGCTTTGGTGAAGGCCGTTGAGAAATTTAGACATTATATATTGAGAAGCAAGGTCCACGCAATCGTTCCTGATGCCACATTGAAAACTTTGCTGATGCAAAACGAGTTAGGACAAAGAAGAGGCAAGTGGGTCACCACTTTACAAGAGTATGACATAGAAATATAGCCTATGAAATTGGTCTGAGGACAAGCTTTGGCTCATACGATTGCAATGACTGGTCCGGAATTAGTTCAACAAACGTATGTATTGGAAGAGGTGTCTCCAAGGGAATGGTATGACGACATAGTTTACTACCTGTTAAATCACAGATGCCCTCGCCACTTGAATCCAGTCCAACGGAGAGCTTTGAGAATGAAAATTCAGAGGTTCATGCTACAAGGGTCTGTTCTCTTTAGAAGAAACTATGAAGGAATTTATCTAAGATGATTTTAAGGGTTGGATATTATTGGCCCACACTTTTCAATGATACATATAAGCACATAAGGGCTTGTCATGTTTGTCAGACAGCGGTGAATAGAGCAAGGCATCCAGCCATGCCCTTGCAACCAGTGATTGAGGTTAGGCCATTTGCAAAGTGGGGATTAGATCTCATTGGAATGATCAATCCGCCGTCTTCAGGTCAGCACAGGTACATCCTGACAGGAACGAATTACTGCACCAAGTGGACGGAGGCTCAAGCTTTGAAGCAATGCACGACAGACGTGGTCATTAGGTTCCTTGAAGAGAACACATCATCACAAGATTTGGATGCCCTTATGCCATAGTATGCGACAACGGTCCAGGTTTCTCATCATTGAAGTTTTCCAACTGGGCCTTTGAATATGGGATTACATTGAAGTTTTCTTCCAGCTATTATCTAGAAGGGAATGGACTTGCAGAGTCCACGAACAAGAATTTACTGAATGCTATTAAGAAGCTGTTGGATAAGAACCTTAAGGATTCGCACACGCAGCTGAGGTTTGCTCTATGGGTAGACAGGATTAGGACAAAGAGTTCACTGGGAACATCTCCCTACCACTTAGTTTACAGATAGGATCCTGTCTTTCCAGTTCAACTAAGGATCCCAACTCCAGTTTATTCAAGAATATCTCGAAGGAGAAGATCAAATTCAGACAAGATTGTCTCAGTTGATGCACTTAGAGGAGAAAAGACATGAATCATTAGAAAATCTGGAAAAGCACCAAGCAGTGGTGAAAAGATGGTTTGATAAGCAAGCTAAGATGAAGTCTTTCCAGATTTTTGACTTGGTCTTATACTGGGACAAGGCCCACGAGAAGAAGGGAGATCATGGTAAGTTCGATAAATTGTGGTTGGGCCCATATCAAATTGCTAAAATCCTGGGAGATAATGCATTTAGGCTACAAATGCTGACATGAGAGGATGTCCCATTGCCCGTCAATGGGCAATTCCTCAAGCATTATTTCCAGTCCTAGGTTCTCTTCGAGATCCTACTTTGTAACATAGTTAGATTAGGTTTGTCTTTTCTGCTTGCTTTTCGGTTTGTTCCGTTTTGGTTTGTTGCCCTTTGGGTTTTTGGTTTGGCGTTCTTCCCTTGAGTTGTCCGCTCAAGTGGTTTTCATCTGGAATGGGCAATGATTTTGGGGTTTCCCGTTGCGAGGTGGGTGATGATGTTTTTCCCTCACCATTTGGGTTTTTCCCACTGGAATTTTTGCAAATGTTGAAAATCAAGGTTAGGTTGCTTTTCTTTTGTCATCATCTGGTTTGGAATTAAGCTCGTCTTGGGAGGTTAACCCGCCATTGTGTCTTAACACATGAGTCCAACGTCCTACTTGTCAAACAGACTACTTTGAGTCATTTTTGGTTTCTCGGGAATGGTTATGGCAAGTGAAAATCTTACGTTTTGCTTCAGCGCCATTGCAATTCTCAAACCCATTGGAGGCTTCATTGCCTGCCAGCCAATTGAGGAATTGCCAAAAAATCAATCAGAAAGAAAGTGAAAAATGAAAGAAAATATTATGAAATATTGGTTTTGGGAACATGCGAGTAACTCCACCGGGGCTATGGACGCCTGGCTGGTAGTGGAACAATATTCGTGGGAATTCTAGCAACAACCTCGTCGGGGCTATGGACATCTAACTGGCAGCGAGGTAATGTCCAGGATGCTTTTGAAGTTAAGGTATTTATATAACTTTCCATAGTTGATTCCAAAGGTCAAGATGGTTTAGAGATGGAATGAATGTGCGAGGACTGTGGATGGTGTTTTGATTCAATATCAGATTCTTCTCCCCTTTTGAGTAAGTTCCTCTCTCACATGATGGCTTGAGAAAGATTGACCAAGATTATATTCTTAAAAGTGTTGTTCAACACTTTCCCGTGGAGTCGCCAGATGTTGTGACCTTTTCACACATCGCCCCATTCAAAAAGGGGACTCCCTAAATTTTTTGCTTCATTCGGGTCTTTGGGCTTGGGTCTTTCGGTCTGTCTCTCTTTGTCGTTCTTTCATCTAGTGATGTACTTACCATTTGACCTAGGTTTGAATTTTGGCTAAGTTTGGAGCATTTTCTAATGAATTAGGGTTTACATTCTTCAGACAACTTTGAGGTCAAATTGAGTTGGCTAATCAATCTCTGAGCTTAGCACTGTTGATAGGATACTTCGAGCAGGCTCCCTCTGAATTTTCACTGAATTCTAACAATTTTCTATTTTTAGTAAGTGCCCATTTGGAGTCTGTTTTCTTGAGATTTTCAAATTCTGACAACTACACTGCACTTTGAACACTGAGAACACACCACTTGCAAAATTTGAGCTGAAACAGACAACGTGCTATTTTTAACAGTTCACCCTTCGAGGCCCTTTTTTGGGGTTTGCATGGTGGATTTTCAGATGCATGTCTGAAGATTCTTTGTGGGTTTTCAAGACCTGCGCAGTGATATGAGATGCGAAACAAGACGATGACTTTCAGTAATCAGCCTTCAAAGGCTATTTTTGGGGTTTGCATGGTGGATTTTCAAATGCATGTCTGAAGATTCTTTGTGGGTTTTTCAAGACCTTTGCAGTGATATGACATGCGAAACAAGATGATGACTTTTAGTACTCAGCCTTCAGAGGCTATTTTTAGGGTTTGCATGTAAGTTTTCTTAGCACATGTCATCATTATCTTTCTGCATTTTCCGAGAGCTTCGCAACGAGGTAACATGCAAGCGGAACTGGTCACTTTTCCAAAACTTACTATTTTTAGCCAGTGCTTGCATGTTGATGATTTTTCTAGGTTTTTCAAGATCTCTCGGGCAGTGTGGCATGCAAACTCATCTGGCAGCTGGTTGGTCACTTTTTCAACCACCTACTATTTTTAGCAGGTTCACTTCGGTAGCTGCCCAACACTTTAGAATCACGAACTTGATGACATGCAACAAAAACGGAGTTGAACGGAGCTCATTTGATACACATGCAAGAGAAATTAGGGTTTCCAGCTTCAGGATCCAAAATGAGGGATCGAATGCTAAAATTTCCAAAAACCAAGGTATGCCATCGTGATCAGCATCTTTCAAGGAATCCGTTGGTAAAATTTAAAGACAATTGGAGCAATTACTATTTATAGTAAGCCACTTCTTAAACAGGCTATAAATAGTAAGTCAACATCAGGCGCCAATGTGAACGGGAAGGTCATCCGATGAGGGTCATGTCATTCAAATTTCAAGTCAAACAGAGTTGTGGAGGTCATGAAATCAAGCACTTGCTATTTTTAGCAGGCATGTGCAGAGAAATTAGGGTTTCCTAAAATCAAGGGCAAAGCACAATAGTTAGGCAGAAGCATCCAGTCACGATCAACACCCTTCAGGCAGTCAACACACAAAATTTGAACGCATTCTGAGCAATTACTATTTTTAGCAAGCTGTTAAAAATAGCAGGTACAAGTAGGTATGAGGCCCCGAAAGTTCATCACATCACAAGGTTCAAGATAAAGCAAAAATCAAGCTTTTTGGAGCTTGAAATTGGTCCAAAATGCAAAATTTGATAAACTTTCTAAAAATAGAAAGTTAGGGCAAGCTAGGGCTAGCATGAACAAATCACTCCAAATTAGGTGAGAGACATGAAATTCACTAAGTTTGAGAAAATTTGGAGTCTAGCATCAAAATTCGCCCTAGAAGCTACCTGAGGATGATGAAATTTTTTCCAAGTCTAAGAAATTTAGAGAAGGCATGGTCAAATGCGTGCTTGGGGTTGAAAGATTATTGAAATGTTGCTAAGTGCTTCAAACTCAAAGCACACCCTTTGAAATGCACCCAAGAAGTTTGGAGGAATGATGAAAATTTTACTAAGGCACTTAAACTTGAAGAAGAGGACCCCCTCATATGCGCCCTGAAGAAGAAGGGGTGATTAAAATTCTACTAAGGCCTCAAAACTTGAAGATTACCCATGAATATGCGCCTTGGAAAGCTAGAAGGCATTTGAAAAGTTTCTAAGTGTTTCAAATTGGAAGCTGACCCCCTCATGTGCGCCTACCTCAAGGAGTTGATAAGAAACTATCTAAGTGTCAGAAAATGGAAGTACAAAGGTCTAAATGCACCCAGCTAAGAGGATGCCTTGAGAATTTCTTTTCTAAGGTGTATAAAGTTGAAAGTACGTCCTCCTATATGCGCTCAGCTAGAATAAAGTGATTGAAGAATATTTTAAGGCTGAAATATAGCTTCTGGATTTGATTGTGTGCAAAATTTTTTAGCATCAACGTTTCGGATC